>JAEQBH010008311.1:0-148761 GCA_016808115.1 Tetrastigma voinierianum | reverse complement strand
GTAGGTATAGGAGAAGACATCCGAAGATCTTCCTCGCATACCAGGCTAACATTACCCAATAGGGGTTCAATAAGCATGTAGTGTTCCATGCTCCGGGATTATGAATTGTAAAAGTGTAGTTTTGCATAAGTGAACGGGACTCGGTGATATGTATATAGATTTTGACGGACACCACTCCAAAGTGGTAGTTCTCTTTTCCGATATGTATATGATATTTGGATTCTCATATAAGATGTGGGCCATACCCACAGTATGTTTGGCTTTAAAAAAAAAGTCCCAAAGATAGAACTCGCACCCCGAACTCGGTTCGGGTCAGATCGAGAATCGGGGTGTGACAATTTGTATTATGGATCCTTGGATTTTAGGCTAGAAGTCTAATCTACTGTTGATTTGTGAACCTCTATGTATTGATTCCATATCTTTTATGTTATTGAGATATATTTGCTAAATTATTTATGCTATTGGGTTTTGAATGCATCTATTGCAAATGTGGCATGGTTTGGATAGATTTTAGGTTATTTCAATTGATTGTGGGAACAATGGTTGATTGCTGGATTACTAATAGCATTGTATGAAATCTAGAAAGACTGGGAGGTGAATAGAATTCATATAGTCTTAGGCTTTTATCGTGTGGATCAAAAGGTGATCGATAAAATGCCTAAGAGGTTTTTTTAATATAATATCGCTTCTTATTTATCCAAGGTGGGGGACTTGAGGTTACATAATTTATCCTTCGGCTAATGCTCTTAAATCTCAATTTGGTACATAAAATGAATTGATTGCATAGAGGGACACTAATCAACCCTAGACTCACATCGCTCTTGTTTGAAAGCATGTTCTAACCTAGTTGTTGTTTTCCCATCTTGTTTATAGCCCTTAGGTCAGTTTATTTCGTTTTTCTACCTATCATTTGATTTTTAAGCTCAAATAACAAAGCAATCCATTAGTTGACATACTTGATTGGTCAAGTCAAGGAAGCATCCTTGTGGGAACGATATTCGAACTCCTAGAGTCCACTTTATTACTTGTGCAATTTGTATACTTGTGGTGACTTTAAGTGTGTTTCCACATCTTAATAGGTACAAGTTCAAAAATCCCTTGAGGAGTATGATGATCTTGAAAATAGGAAATTTCAATTAAACTGTAGAACCATTTACATTCTAGTTTTCACTATGGATAGGAATTAATATAATATAATTTGTAATTGCAAAACAACTAAGGAAGTATAGAGAATACTTGAACTTATCCATGAAGGAACTAATCAAGTTAAAGAGTCTAATTTTAGAATTCTTGTTAATGAAAATGAAATGTTTAAAATGAAACCTTATGAATCTATTGTTGAGATGTTTACTAGATTATCAGATATTGTCAATAGCCTTGAAGGTTTGGGAAGACAAGTTAGTAAAGTGGAAATCATAGATAAAATCTCAAGATAGTTACCTTTCAAATGGGACTCCAAGACTAACAACATTGGAAAAGCAAAGAATTTGAAGAAGCTACCTCTTGAAGGAGCTCATTGGATCATTGTTGACCTCGCAACAAAACAAGAAAAAGAAAGACAAGATGAAGAAGGAAACAATAAGAGCATTGCAATGAATGCCAAAAAGGAAAAAGAAAATTAGTGAAGATGATGATGACACTGCTCTCATTACAAGGAAGGTCCACAAGCTCACGATGAAAGATAAATATGGAGGAAGAGTGTACAATATAAGAAAATTGAAGAAAGAAGGACCATTAAAGGAAGAAAAAGAAATGAGAGAAGGAGCATAAGATGGGCAGTTTGAACTTTTTTTACAAAAGGTTTTTCAAAATAACAAAAACGAGTATCACCATTGAGTAGGAAACATGTGCATCGTGCCAAAAATGCAGGGTTCACACTGGTTGTATTGGGCTTTTAGATATGATTTGAACCTCTACTCGGGACAGGAGCTTGTAGCTTATGATGTGATGAAGGGAACGAACCCAAGCTGTGGTGGGACTTCTTTGGTCATGCATGTATGTTCCAATATTTCCTTCAACCCATTCAATATTTCACCTTTTTAAGAAAAATGTCATACCATTATATTCCTTATACTCCATTATGCAAAAAGAGAGAAAAATAAATGGAAAAAGAAAAAAAGAAAGCAACAACTATAACTTTTGACCTTTTCTAGGCAGAGTGGAATCATGTAAACAATTTTTGATAAGTTTGGTTCCTGTAATATCTAAAAGAAAATACAAGGGAAAGAAAATCGAGAAGAAAAGTGAAAGAAAAGAAAAAAGGGAAAATAAAAATAGAGCTAGGTCCAAGATATTATTTTTATTTGTTATTATAAACCAATTTGATTTATTTTAACTCATTTCTATAAAGATTGAATAATTCGTAAGGTCCAAGTAACTTTATTTTTATTTGATTTTCTTTAAAAATTTTGTTAAAAATAAATAAACACAAAATGATAATAATAATAATTTTCCTTAACATTTTTTCTCTCTTTAGTACTTTCCAGAAACAAACACAACCTTAACAAAGACATTAACTGAATGTATAAGTTGATTGGCAAGAAGTAGGAACCAGTTTAGAATATCAACAAGAAGGTCAAGTACAGTCACACCTGGGCTTGGCACGGAAGAATTATCTTCTATGGTTTGACTCTTGGTCTGTGGTTATAAGTGTGTGTTTAGGTTAAGGGTTGTGTGTTGTCGAACTTTTATCTTTCTAAAAAAAAATAGATTGGAATGAGAGAGGGGGAGGTGCAGAAACTGAAAATCCCAATCCCTTGTTTTCTTAGCTCTCATTCTCCCCGGGTCGAAAGGGAGGGACCGCAACAGAAAATCACCCATGTAACCTAATTTGGTGTCCACCTACTAATAGATAATTAGCATCAAGAGAGACAAAAATGGAACTGCATGACCTTATTATTATTAATTTAGAGACAATTTCAATCAAAGGGATAGGTAAAATATCAATTGAAACAAGTGAAAAACCTCTCCATCGCCCATCCTTGCCTGCCTGCTAGACTCGTCACCCCTAAACACAACCAAGAAACCTTCAGAAAATGTAGGGATTGAGCCAGAAATCACATGCCAATGGATCTCCCGATGCATTGCCCATGTTTTCCTTTCGGTTTTGTTCGGTAAGTAGCAGCTGATTGTCTAGATAGTCCATGGGGAAATAAAAAAGATGGTCAATGTCTTCATCAGCAGCAGCATCGCCAGCACCAACAAGAGAAACAAGAACATCCGAGACAGCATCAATACTAGTAAAAGCACCCCCTGTAGGAATATCGCCAGCACCAACATGAGAAACAGCATCGATACCAGTAAAAGCACCCACTGTAGGAATATCTCCAGTATTATAAGCCCTGCCTTTCGCCTCAACTGCTGCTTGGAGCCATGGAACGATGGATGATCCTTTTTTTGGCTGCCTCCAACTGATCGTTGATGGCCAGTATTAAATCAAGGAGATCTTTTCACTATAAACCCTGCAGCAGCATACCACCTAAGCACCGGATCCTCAGGTTTTCCATCTTCTTTTTTCGGTTCTTCTTCAGCTCTTTCACCCATTCATCCTTCGCTTTCTCCTCTGAGAGGTGAACACTTCTTGATTCAGTACCTTGATTCTTGGAATTGTCACTCTTTGGCCAGTGCCTAAACGCAGCAACGACTCATTCAACCTCGGCTCAGGAAGGCCAAACTTGGGGCTTGGCACGGAGGAATTATCTTCTATGTGGGCAACTGCAGGCTCAGCTGGAGAATTCCTTGAGAGGATTCTCCGGAAATAACTAATCCTCCTAACCAAGATGATTTCGTACCATCTGCACCTGAGAAAATGGGGCAGCATTATGGAGGATCAAACACCGGGCAAGGTGGACAGCAAAATAATAGCTTTTGGCAATCTGGCGGTTCAGATCAGGTTTTCATAGTCCTTGATTCGGCCTTGGGGTTTAAGTTACATAGGCACATCCCTCGCATCTTACACACCCTCAAGATGAACAATAAAGCATTATAGGCAATGCATAAAAACAAGTCATTTAATGTTTCTGGCAATTGGCTTTACTTCACCTTCGTGGTTATGTCAGTGTTAGATAGGTATGTTAATGTTCCAATAGCTATATCCCAAGATGGATTATATACATAAAGTTTGAGGCACTTAAACAGGGTATTTCCAATTATCTATTGTTCAAAAGTGTGCAAAATTATTATAACTTGAAAGTTTTAAAATAAACTAATATTCAATATCCCTAGCTACCATAATTGTGTTACTATGGGCTGGGCTCCGCATCTCTATCCAATGCACTCAACAGACTCCATCCTATAGGTCAATGGCCCAAATTACCACAGGATTCAAAACTAAAACCTATTGTGAGGCCCAATCTCCGACACAATCATCTCTCATTTACAAGCCAAAGATCAAACATACCCTGTCCCAAGCGAGACATAATGCCTAAACGCAATCTTTCTTGGCCGGTTACCATATTTAATAAGGTAGGCGGCTGACCTCCCTTAGCTTAAACAAATAACCACCCATGAGTCACACACATAACCTTCCTGATGGTGGTCAAACGTAGAAGATAAGGCAAGCATTATAAGAAAAGGGAAGAATTGTGTCATAAAATCCAACAAAGTGTCACCTTCCCCTTCCGTTTCGAAAGGGAATTACCTACTTCCCATGTAAAGTGGACAACATCCCTCCTCCATAAAGACAGAGGGGGTGACACCGTAGAAGGTAAAAGACTCCTAACTTAAAATACAGATTGATTTTCTCTATCTAGATTTCAAGACCTGACTTTGGCATCAGAGAGGCGATGGGCGCACCACCGCCGTTCTCTTGTTTACTTTACAGGTGCATGTTGGCAAGTTGATGTCCACGATCTCAGTTGACTTTAAAATCTAAGAGACTCATAATTGGGTCGTTCTGCGGAATGACCAGCAAAAAGCTCATCGCCGATTCAAGTATGGGCTCGCTTGCATCCGCTTTCAAGTGATCTCATATCCCCTGAAGCTTCGATAGTTCTCGATTAACCCACCGGACCGTCAGACTCTATCATCATGACCAGCAACCCAGCGAATCTATTCTCAAAAATCGCTTCCTCTCTGGCGCCAAGACACGAGGCAAAGCACAAGAGGAACAGCAAGACAGATAGTCGAATCCACAGCCGCGTCACCGTCATAGCAGAAAACGATCGCCATGACTCGCCTGTAGGGTGAACCAGCTCAAATGTACTAGGGAGTGGCCACCTAGCACCCCCAGTCAAAAAAAATAAAGGTAAGGAGCCTATCCGGTCGGAAGACAGCGACGCTACAGCGAATGATGAGTTATCTTCCGGAAGATCCCCGCTTCCGGATGCGCTACCCCCAAAGAATAATATGGAGGCCGAGTCGAGAAAGAGGCCCCCACGACATTCTAGGCGGTCCGTTAGCGCAGATACTCCGTCTGGGCACAGAGAATTAGTAGAGAAAGGCTACAGATGGAATGCGCCCGACACATACCGCGTGGCTCGAGGCGCAAGACCACCACTTCCCTTCTGGATATCCCTACTCGTAATCCAAGACCATCTCCATTTATGCCCATACCTACCGCGAACCGGGACCCAAGGACATGCTATCATCTCCATTAGGCAGCATATCCCGAAAGTTATGAGTCGCCTCCATGGCTTTGCTATACCACCGTCTCGCCATGTAAGGATTACCTCCTCTCGACTTATCGACCACATGACGACTTCAACCAGCGATACTCGGGCCAGCAGGGAATGATCGCTTCGTGCAAGGTATTCCCTACTAACCCGGGAAGGACCCACTCATTCTAGGGTCCATAAACTCCCGAGAGGATCCATAAACTCGCTCAATGAAGTTGTGGGTAAAGCTCGTTTCTTCGTTTCCCAATACTTATGCTCAAATCAAAAGGGAAACATCACCACTACAAAACCATCCTTAAGCTGAGGATGAGCTCCATCCGGATTTCACTCAGAGATTCGGACAGTCATTCAACAACAGACGATACAAAGATACGCTGTCCTTCGTGAACTTTCGACGAAGCTTTGACCAACTACTCCCTTTCTTCCGGCCGCATCACTAGACCCTCGCCTAATAATGAAAGAGTCAGATAGACTCGGGCGGATGCATACCTACGCCGGAAGACACATTCGAAAGTGGCTCCCAAATTAATGATGATTACCGCTCAGAACACCAAGCTGGCCAAGAAGGGGCAGCCAGAATAAAAAGGAACCGTAATTAAAGCAACTTAAGCACTCCGAATAAATGTATCGAAGTGGAACCTCCCTAGCTTTACTTCCATCGAACATCCTCACAACATACTCCTCCCCTTAATATCCGAATCACCCCGACTTTGTCCGACCTCCACCACCCTGGGCTCTGGATCCCGAGAGCAACGTGATCGATCTCGAGGTGCGACACATTGTGGACCACGTGCATGGAAACTAACAGATGCCTGACTTTGAAATTCTAGTGGAAAACTAATCCGGAAAGCAGCCACCTCGTAGATATATCCTGATTCGCCTCGTCCGATGTGGTCGTGACTCATAACCGAAAGAATAATTGTAACACCCCAAACATACCCTAGTCAAGCTGACATGTTTAGGTATTTCAGAAGTCTAATTTGAATGTTTCGTAAGTTAAATGCGAAACATGGAAACGAGAGACCCGGAAAGTTACAAAACTTAAGGACAAAATTGTAATTTGTCCAAAAATGGGCCAAAAAGATATGAATTGATGAGATTGAGGCCAAAATGAAATAAATGAAAGTTTAGTTATAAATGACCAAGAGATGGAGGGCTTAAAAGAAAATAGAGAAAGTTAACCCAAAAATGGGTTTTGGAAGGCCAAACATGGCCTTAACAAATTCAGGATTTAAGACCAAATTGGTCTTCAAAAAGAGGGAGAATCGGATGGGAGAAGGAGAGAAGAAGAGGAAGAGGAAGAGAAGAAGAAGAGAAGAGAAGAGGAGAGCCAAGCCAAAAAGGTATGGAAACTAACCTTGGTTATGGATTCTATGAGATTATGTATGAATTGCCATGCTTGGTTGGTTAGTAGCTTGTCCCCAAACTTTAGGGTTTTGTTAGGGCTTCATCTTAACCCATAATTGATGGCAAGTAAGGTGGGTAAACCCCCATATGGCACAAGAAGCTCATGAAATCCTCTTTTTGAGGATGAATCCATGGTTAATTGAGAGTAATCAGTTAGGGTTAGAATAAACCCTAACTAATCCTCATGTTTGGTTTGTGTATGGGTTATAACCCATATTAGAATGGTTTTTGAAGTAATTCATGGAAAGGTTTTGAAAGAAGATAAGAATTGAAAGATGATTTGAGTATAAAAGAGGTTACAAGATGAATTTGAAATGATTTGGAAGTGTATATGAAGTATAGATTTGGTTCGGGATGGAAAAGTGCATGAAAAAGGGGAGAAAATACACATTTTAAGGCATTTCGGGTGACTTGTACCAGTACACTTTGAAAGTGTACCGATACACTTTTTTTTCTGGTCATTTGTGCCAAAAACAGACTCGGTACACTTTAGGTGTGTACCTACACCCGGCCGCCCTCGTTCCCGCTTTGACTGGGGCCATTTTGGCCATAACTTGCTCATTTCTTATCCGATTTGAGTGATTCAAGTGGCCAATTAAAATAGACTTCAAGGAAAACCAAACATAAAGAAATAATAATCTTCAAATTCTGGCTCTAAGTGTCCAAAAAGTCACTTAAAGTGGGACCATGTGCAAGCCAATTCATGCATCCGTTTGAATATAGAGTAGTCCGGAAGCAGCTTCGACGATCTTTGAGTTCCTGGTTCGAATTGGGTGATTCCAGTTGGAATAGAACCCTTAGCACCTTAGCTTTAAAGGATTACAAAGGTCCAGTGTCAAATATCGAGACAAGGCACTGGAAAAATAAATATTTCAAACTGTCCTCTCAGAAATTCCAGAAACCGAATTAGCGGGTACGAAAATGCCATAACTTGAGTTTGATGATCCAATTGGAAATAATCTAAATTTCCTAAGTCAAATAGATCCATAAAGGGACTAGAATACATGAATGATGTGTAAGTACATAGGCATCATATCGTACAAGTATTTGAAATGCCATATGGAATAGGCATGAAACCTGAATATGATATGAAACCTGAAAACGAACTGACACATGAACATGAACATGAAAAACAATATGTCATGATCACAGAAGGTGATTATGAAAGGTTATAAGTTCTAAAAGACATAAGATCATATGACTACCTAGGACCGAAAAATGAATGAGTGGACGCCCCGTTGGCGTTTTCCTAAGACTTCGCTGGTGCTTCTAAGACTCCCGCTGTGTGGTTAGCCACGCTTTCACTGGTGCTATGGCACTCCCGCTGGTGCTGAAGATCCCGCTGGGCGCAACCACGCTTTGATTGGTGCTCCCAAGCACCCCACCGGTGCCACTAAGACCCGCTGCGTGAGCAAAGGCCCCGATTGGTGCCCGACACTCTCGTGCACAAGACTCCTACCAGATCGTTCCTGGGTACTTATTATATCGCATTCTACTCATTTCTTATGATTGGTCTAGGTAGTCGATGGACATATGACAAAATTAATAAAAAGAATAAGAAAGAACTCCGAATGTACCCGATCGGGTCTGTAGTACCCCCTGGGCAATTCCTATCTCGATGAAGCCTCAGAAGTACCTACTTCGTACCTCCCGTATCCGACAGCCTCGTAGCACCCACGCAATTCCCTGCCCTCTCAGATAAGTTCAAGTACCTACGGGTACTCCTATATCCGAATAAGTTCCGCTTTCAATAAGTCCCGTCTGACAGTCTCCGAAAATTCCACGGCACTCGTATCCCACAACCTCGATCCCGACAAGTCTGCCTCGATTAAGTCCCGTAGTACCTTCTACTCCCGCCCCGATGTCCCAGTACCCACCACGGCACCCCGCCCCGATAAGTTTTGTCGCACCCACGGTACTCCCGCCTCGATTGCCCCAGTACCTACGGTACTCCCGCCTCCGATTAGTTTTGTCGCACGACGTACTCCCGCCTTGATTGTTCCGTAATACCCTACGTACCCTTCCGATTAAGTTTTATCGTGACCTACCTGCACTCGCCTTTGATTGGGCTCCTGTAGTACCCATCACGGCACTCCCCGCCTCCGATAAGCTCTCATTGCACTCCACGGTACTCGTCTCTCGACAAGTCCCGTCCCCCGATTTAGTTCGTAGTACCTACGGCAATTCCCTGTTTGATTAAGTCCCATCGTACCTATGGGTACTCCCCAGATTCAAGCTGAGTCTGTAGTACCTACGGTACTCAGATCCGTATAGTTTCGCAGTACCTACTCGTACTCCCGCATTCAGATTAAGTATAAGTCCAAGAAGACCTAAGGGCATTCTCAGACAAGAAGTATTCTACGAGCAATTCCGCATCCGTAATATAAGTAATGAAGTCCCGGAGTACCCACGTGGTACCCAGATAATGAGAACTGGTCCCCAGAGTACCTAAGGGTACTTTTGTACCAAAGAAATGTTCTCAGAGTACCTACGTACTGCATCCGAACACGAGAATAAGTCTGTATAAGATCCGCACAAGGATATGTTCTACCTACGGTACTCTATATCCGATTAAGCTCCTCAGAGTACCTACGTGCTTCCAGAATCGACAGTTCGTAGTACCCGCCGGTACTTCAGAATCGATTAAGTTCAGAAGTTCCTACGTGTACTACCGTGAGGGAAGAATAAGTTCAAGAATACCAAAAGATACATTCCATAATATCTCCGTGGTACCTTACGTACCTCCGAACAAGTGTAAACTCCGGTAAAATAAAGTCTAAGTTCTTATAAACTCCTACTGGAGATCTGGGTACATATAAGTACCTCTCAGATAAGATAAGTTCAGAATTCCTACTGAGTTCCGAATAAACATAAGTCTCGTTATAAGTATAAGTTCGAATAAGGATAAGTTCCGTGAGTCTTGGCCGAAGTATAAGTTCTTGAATAAGGATAGATCTCGTAGTTCTACTGAGTCCCGAATAAACAACCCCAAGTGTGATAAGCAGGTTCCGCATAAGAATAAGATCCGTAACTCCTAATGGAGATCCGATCAAGCGTAAGCCTCGTTATAAGAAGAAGTACTGTGATAAGTTCATTACGTGAATGCCCCAATATTTTGATACTTGTTACCGTTATTCAGATTATGTTTTTGTGAAGAAATGCTTCCTTACTAAGCGTAAAGCTTAGCACGGGTTTTTAATCCGTGTAGGTACAGGAGAAGACATCAGCAAACATCCGCATACAGATGGGTCAACACACTTGTAAGGGTTCACTACATGTATGTCCGCGCTCTGATTTGTAATTGGAAAAGTACAGTTTTGTTTTTGTAAAAGGGACTCGATAAATGTATATGAGATTTTGATTCTGTTATAAGATGTGGGCCATACCCATAGGTACGCCTGGGCTTTTGAAAAAAAAAAAAATCAAAGAGTCCAAGTCCTCAGTCTCGCCCCGAACCTGCTCTGATCTCCCACCTGCCTGGACCGGATTCGGGGCTTGACACACGGCCCATTCGCAGATCTCTCTGGCCCGAGCCTCGCCCACTATCAATTACATATTGGGAGGTCCAATGACGAAGTACCTACCTCCAAGCCACAAATGAAAAGTCGCTACGAGTAGCCACAATTCGAACCCGGGTGAACATCATCGCACTCTGATAATAAATGTGGGTTAATACAGCCGGCCACGATATCCTTTCCTCCCATTAACCCGTCCAGGGTTACCACTCCACACCACGATGCACTTGTTCTTACTTTATGCATTAACAATTTTGATGTACACAGAGTGCTCGTTGACCCTGGCAACGCTGTCGACTTGGTGCAACTTCCAACCTTTAAACAGATGCAAGTGCCGCTTGATAAACTTAGTTCGGCTGGCCGAATTTTATCTAGATTCAATGGGGCAACTACGCTAACTGTGGGTGATATTTCTCTCTCGGTCAAGGCGGGGCCGGTCACTCAGTAAGTCTTATTCTCAGTGGTCAAAGACTCAAATATACACGCTATCGCTATTCGGCCGTCGCGACACTATGAAGGCAAGGCTCCTCAACCTACCATCAGACGATCAATTACCTAACCAGTGCCGGACAGATTAACCTCCTAAGCAGCCAGCTAGCGTACCGCCAATGCTATCACCGCCGAAGACAGAGTGTGAGAAAGTTGCAAGCCCCAACAACCTAGCCAACGAGTCACAGTTACTAGAATAGCAATCGCGCCATGTCTCAGAAGTGAGGATGTGTGGAGTACTAATGCATTGATCCTCCTGAATCAATACTCTTGGGCAAACCGGATAAGCACACGTATCTCAGCTCCCTCTTGTTAAAAGACGAAAAAGAATAGTTACGACAGGTTTTGCTTGATAATATTGACGTATTTGCCTGGACCCACTCGGACATGACCGACATTAGCCCCACGCATGCTTCTCATAAACTAAATGTCACCCTGTCTGCTAAACCAATCAGGAAAAGAGTAAGGCATTTCTACCGGAATCGTCATCAGATCATTCAGGCTGAGGTAGACAACCTTCTGGACGCAGGATTCATCAGGGAAGTCAAATATCCCGAATGGATGGCTAATGTGGTGGTGGTACCAAAAAAAGGTGGTAAGTGGAGAGTATGCGTGGATTATGCTGATCTCAACGACGTGTCACCCCAAAGACGCCTTCTCGTCGCTCAAGATAAGACTGGGATTATGGACGCATCATCCGCATGGATGTCACATTCCCCGGACGCCTCGTTACCATCGATCCCTATGTATCCGCCCCGACGCGGAGAAAGGGGCCTCATCACCCCACACCTGACTCTTCCGCTTATAATGTAATGTCGTTTGGGTTAAAGAATGCTGGGCTACTCTATCGAGGCTACGACCAAAACGTTCAACCATGGAGGTATATATATTAATGACATGTCGGGTAAACCAAGCAAATACTCTGGATAACGTTACACACCTGCAAGAAGCTTTCGATCTCCTCAGGGCATACGGTATGAAACTCAATCCCTTAAAGTGTGTCTTCGGGGTCAATGCCGGCTGGTTCTTGGGCTTCATTGTAATACAAAGAGGGATAGAAGCAAACCCTGCATAGCTTAAGGCTATCCTAGATTCACCGGCTCCTATTTCGAGAAAAGAGGTACAACATCTAACCGATTGGTTAGCCGCCCTAGAGCTGCCTTCATTTCCCGCTCACGTACGCTCTCAAACCATTCTTTGCCACCCTTAGCGGGTCAACCGGCCGGACAATGAAGAGTGTGATCATGCCTCGTAGCAATCAAACGCTATCCGCTAACCCTAGTACTCACTAGCCCCGTTAGCGAGACACTCTTCATATATGAGAAGTTTCGTATACTGAGTAAGTGTCGTTCCGTCTAAATATTACGAGGATAGAAAACAGAGATTCAGCTGCCCTTCGTACGCAGCCCCCAAATTTCGACGAGAAACCGTGATACAACCAATCTTGAATAAAGCCGCTTAGCCTCCTCCTGGGATGGCAGCCAAGAAGCTTCGCCCATACTTTCAAGACATAAATTCCCATTGGGAAAGCAACCAACCTTCCCCTCTTCAAGCACTATACACAAGCCCGACTTATCCCGGAGAATGACCCTAAGGGGCAATCGTAATCCAAGCGATCACTGTGATCTCTGATAGTTTCGAAGGTTAGCTAAGAAGGTAAGTCTTGAATGACTTCCTAGATGAAATCTCCCGCCCGAAACAAGCCTTCCGCTCAAATAAGTGGATTCTTAGAAAAGTGCACGGCATCTCAAGAACATGGGCCCAAGATTGACTCCATAACTACAAATCCCTAAAGGACAAGATCAAGTAAGCTATCCGGTTAGGATTCAACACCTCAAACAATGAATCATAATATGAAGCCATCCTGGCTGGTATTGAATTAGCAGCTGCAGTATCGACCGACAAGCTTATAATTCGGAGTGATTCCTAGTTAGTGGTGGGGCAGGTTAACGCAGAATATGAATCCAGTGGATCCCCAACGCGAAGTATAGGATTCCGTTAAGCAATGCCTGGCTGGTTTTCAACATGGAAGCTCAAACATGTTCCCAAGGACTCTAATGAAAAAGCAGACGCCTTAGCCGCTATAGTCGCATCTCTGCCTATAACTGAAACAATATTTCTGCCTATATATTACCATCCGGATTGCTCGATAGCCATTATTCGGGTAAGCCAGGGGGGCGAAACCTTCCTTTCCTACATGAGCCCCATAGCACAGTACATCAACATGGGAGAACTCCCTACCGAGAAGAACAAGGCTCGCAAGGTCCAAATTCAATCTGCTAGATTTTCCTTAATCGACGGGCAACTATTCAAACGATCCTTGAACGGGCTGTATCTAAATTGTTTAACTACCGAACAGGGCTAATATGTGTTGGCCGAATTACACGAAGGGATATGTGGCAATCATCCAGGTGATAGAACTCTAGCACACAGGGCCCACACTCAAGGGTATTAGTGGCCAACCATGAAGTCTGACGCCACCGGTTACTTACGTAAATGTGACTGGTGTCAATGAGAGGCTCCCATCTTAAGATCGCTGACTCAATATCTAATGTTCATCTCAGTCACTACCTCTTTCTCAACGTGGAATCGACATAAGAGGTTACTCCTACCGCCCGCTCATAAAAAGTCAAGCAGGCAGCCACTAATTACTTCAAAGAATGGATAGAGGCCGAGGCTTTCGTGATCAATCAAAGATAAAGAAGTTATTTAATTAACTGAAAATATCGTCACGATTCTAAGATTCCCTGACAATCATATATCGCATAACGGGCCCCAATTTTATGAATTCGTCTATAAAACTATATGCCACAGAACTGAAAATAAAGAACTTTGCGTACCCACTTTATCCTCGCAAAGCAACTACTGCAGCATCTAACAAAACCTTGTTAACTACCTAAAGAAACAATTGGGACATGGCTAAAGGCAAATGGGTAGACGAACTTGTCGTTGTCCTCCTGCCACAGAACGATCGCCTACAAAATCAACCCATATCTCCTCGCACTTACTTATGGAAATGGAGGCTATAATCCCTACGTAACTCCAGATGTCACGCCCATACAGAATGCTTCTTGAACAATCGAATACAGCTCATAAATCAAGGAATTTAGACAATACGGCGCATGAACTACGCGAACAAGAAGCCATATGATAAAGTATCCCACCACCGCCGGCTAGCAAATCTATACAATAAGCATGTAAAACCTCTAGTATTCCAGCCAGGAAACCTGGTCTTAAGGAAAGTCTTCGAAAATGCAGCCGATCCAGTGGTGGGAAAGTTTCAAGCCAACTAGGAAGGACCTTATATTGTAACACGAGTCGGTAAATCCGGATCATATGCTTTAGATAAACTAGATGGAACACCTATTCCCAGAATGTGGAATGTTATGCACCTCAAAAGGTACTATAAATAAAAATATGATTTATTTTTCTAACTGTATCTTCATCTCAAAATCTAATTAACAAGTCCGGATGGTGTTCTTGCCCTATCTGGCCCAGCATGGCTAATGCCTAGCTAGCCATAATAAAGTCTGGATGGCGCTCTTGCCCTATCCGGCCTAGCATGGCTAATGCTCAGCTGGCCAGAATAAAGTCCGAATGGCGCTCTTGCCCTATCCAATCCAACAAGGATAATGCCCATTTAGTCGAATAAAGTCCCGATAGCGCCTTTCCCATCCGACCCAAAGATGGCCACGCGCCCGGGGCCTGGCAAGAATAAAAGTCCGGATGGCGCCTTACTCCGGTCCCCAAAGACGGCTAATGCCTACCTGGCCACAAAATTCAGATGGCGCTCGCTCTAGTTCGCCCAATACGGCTAATGCCCAACTGATTGCACAAAGTTCTGATGGCGTTTGCCCCATCCAAATCTTCAAATCGAAAGAATAAAGTCCTGGATGGCGCCTTGCCCTCGTCCGACCCAAAGATGGTTCACGCCCGCCTGGCTTAATGTCCGATGGAGCTATCGCCTATCCAAATAAGATGGCTAATGCCCAACTGGCTAAGAATAAAGTCCAGGTGGCGTTATATGCCCTATCTGGCCCAGCATGGCTAGTGCCCAGCTGGCCATAATAAAATCTAGATGGCACTATTGCTCCCATCCCAAGATAGTTGAAATTATCCGTTCCGACTAATGTCCGAGCAAGATAGATGCCCTACTAGGACCAATTTATGTGATGCCCGGATAACAAGTCGTGAAGGGTACCAGCCGGGGTTTAATATGCTAGGGAGCAATTGCTCAAACCTAGACTACACCCTACTCATTAGGCATCGGGCCATCAGACCTCGAATCTCGATAGCCCTCCAGATTCCCGTGGTCCCGCTCACCGGGGTTCCCACTCGTACAATCTCCTAGGAATATACGATGGAACCCCACTTTAAGAAATAAAGTAAACACATGCATTAATATAATACCTCAAATATATATAAAAAGGATCCACAACAGCTCAAATCCACAACCGACCTATCTTACTGTGGGTCATAACCACAAATACACATAATAAAGACTCATACGAGTTCAATACTAAGATCAAAGCATTCTAAGAGTGTTCGCAAATTTAGGGATACAAATGAAAAATAAATAAGTCCAATAAAGACAGATAGATAAGATAGAATATTGCAAACGTCGTTAAAGAGTGATGAAGTTTACAGCTAGGTAGGTCTCGTAACCGGCCTCGGACCTAGGGAAACGGATTTAAAACAATAAAATGTGAGATAATAAATCTCAGTGAGTGGCATAATTTATAAGGAAAATAATGTTTTTATTTTCGAAAATTCCTTATCTCAAGGCCTCACGTCCACTCTTTTGCAAGGTTCCCCGTTTAAAATCATCTCACAAAACCCAAACTTATACCCAAGTCAACAATATGAAATTCATGCTCAAAACTTTAACCGAATTTATTATTAAGAAAACTATAACCTGAATTTATTCACACCATAAAAATTTCGCATAAAATATGTGGGACCCCTTTCTCGACCTGACCCATTTTGGCGGATCCGAACCGATTCCGGGATGCCACTAAAATCACTCAATCACTCAAAATCATATCTTTGCGGAAGCAATTACAAAATTGGGCAAGCCAAATATACATTTAACAAAATACATTTAATTTTAACAAAATACATTTACAATGAAGGCATTCAGGCCTTTTCAAATGATTTACAAAAATAGATGTTCAGAGTTCGAATTGTTTTTACAAAAATCAATATTCAAAAGTAAACATGGAATGAATGTACACGCCTGGAAAGATAATCTAAATTTCCTTCTTTATGACTCCGACGCTCCTTGATCTTGGGTGCGCTTCGATCACTATCTATCACTCCCAGACCAAGCAAGATTGGTAAACAATACGCTAAGCAATTTCATGCTTAGTGGTTCTATATACAACCATTCTCGCTTTTGGTTTAAATCAAATCATGCAATTTAACAATTCAAACTTTCAAACCATTATGGATGATCAATATAAATACAATACATATACTTGTTTTATATACAATCAGTTATGGTTCATTGATCATCCTAAAAATACACTTTCATATTCAATATTTCGCAATCTCAAATAATTCGAATTATGCTCACAAATCTCGCTTCGCTTTGAAATCCACCACCTCAAAATCAATTCGCTTATGAAAATCAATTCGGGCTATGCCAATCAATTCATATGCCAATAAATCTGAAGCATGCTCTTAACGAATTTAACCTATGTCTTCGATATAATAGATAGTCAGAGTCACCGCACTACCCTCCCGCTGGGCCGCAGCTTCCAGATCACATGATTTTATAACACAAGCACGGCCCCGCCTCGGGCCGACCGTTATAAACAATCAAATAGTGAACACTACCGATACTTGCCTACTGGCCGACGGAAAGTGACACATAAATACAATAGTTCGCAGCGATCGCTTATTTGACCCTACTGGTAGTCAATCTATCCTTAATGCGAAATAAACGGTTAACATTCTATTAAGGGCGTTCAAATCCTTTATAGCAAAATATAGTACAATATATACGCTTGTATAAACAATTTATTTTCAATAATCATGCAATTTTTATATGCAACCATTTCACAATCACTTTTCTCAAATCAATTAAATCAATTTAATATGCTTTTAGAACAAACACGCAAAACTCAAACGAGGAATAAGAGCTCCAGAGAACAAACATTTCAAATTTTGAAACGAGGAATATGAGTAAGCAGAACAAACCCAAAAATTTTTTCACTTTGATTCCAATCCTGGAATCTCAATTCCTTCGCCTTGGCTTAACTCGTCTGGCCCCATTCCAAAAAAAAAAAAAACCATTAAAGAACAATATTATTCGGTGTACTAGTAGTTTTGAGCGCCTAGGGATTACATGATTCTCTTCCATTTTTCAGTTTAATATGGGTTCAAATTTCAAAATATATATATAGGATGGATTCTGACTCAATGGGCTTTCCATAGAGTCCAATAACACCACCGGAAGCTCGACGGCGAGTTAAGGACTCCTCCAAGTTGGAGGTCATACGTAGTCAAATCTCGAATCGACGAGCGGACCTGATCTCGACGAGCTCGATCTATCACCTCGGTCAAAATCTTCATCCTCCTCAGGAATATGAACGTATTTTGACTCAATGGTCTTCCATAGAGTCCAAGAACACCCAAATCGAGTTCGAATCGGAGATATGACCATCCAAGTCGAGGTCGTGGTGCAAATAACCCGCACGAAAGCTGATTCCAATTGACGAGCTGACCTGACCTGACGATTTCGATATAACACTTCAGTCTGACATCTAATATACTCCTCAGGCATATGAATGTATTCTTGACTCAATGGGCTTTCCATAGAGTCCAAGAACACCCAAATCGGAGTTCGAACGAAGGAGATATGACCTTCCGAAGTTGGAGGTCGTGCTTAGTCAACCCAAATGAGCTGACCTGAACTGACGAGCTGACCTGACCCGGACGAGCTCGATATAACACAACGGTCTGACATCTAATATACTCCTCAGGCATATGAATGTATTCTTGACTCAATGGGCTTTCCATAGAGTCCAAGAACACCCAAATCGGAGTTCGAACGCTGAGATATGACCTTCCGGTTGAGGTCGTGCTTAGTCAATCCCAAATGAGCCGATTCGAATCGACGAGTTGACCTGACCTGACGAGCTCGATATACCACCTCAGTCTGACATCTAATATACTCCTCAGTAATATGAATGTATTCTCTTACCCAATGGGCCGATAGAGTCCAAGAACACCCAAATCGAGTTCGAACGGCGAGATATGACCTTCCGGCTGGAGGTCGCGGCGTAGTCAACCCGCACGAGCCGACCAACCGACGAGCTGACCTGACCTGGACGAGCTCGATATAACACCTCGTTCTGACATCTAATATAATTCTCAGGCATAAGGAATGTATTCGTGACTCAATGGTCTTTCCATAGAGTCCAAGAACACCCAAATTGGAGTTCGAACGAAGGAGATATGACCTTCCGAAGTTGGAGGTCATGCGTAGTCAACCCAGACGAGCTGACCTGAACTGACGAGCTGACCTGACCTGGACGAGCTCGATATAACACCTCGGTTTGACATCTAATATACTCCTCAGGCATATATTATCGTATTCCCACCAATGGGTCATAGAGTCCAAGAACACCCAAATTGGAGTTGGAACGGTATGAGATACGACTCCGGTCGGAGTGTCATGCATAATCAACCCGCACGAGCCGACCCGAACCCGAGAAATCGATTCCTCGCGTACGAGGTCCGCCGGCCCCACGCATGAGGTCCGGCTGACCCTTCTCGCATGAGGTTTGCCGGACTCCTACTGCATGAGGTCTGCTGACCCCACGCATGACCTCCGCTACACGACCCTATTGCAATGACCCTCCGCCGTACGACTCCTATCAGATGACCGTCGCCTCGTTTGATCGTTTCAGAAAGTAAAAAGACCATAACTTGGTCTACAGGGGTCCGAATTGAGAAATTCAAAAGCCTAGCATCAAGTTCATTGATGTGGCTACAATTTACCAGAATGACAAACTGCTAAATTCTCTTTATTTCTGACCCAAAAACTCGTTCTAAGGTCTAGCTAGTTGACCCAAATCGACAAATCGGTACCAGATCTAAATTTCGACCGAATTCTTAAAAGGACCATAACTTCTGGGTCTACAGAGGTCCAAATCGAGAATTGAAAGCCTAACATCAAGTTCACTGATGTGGATACAATTTAATTGAGGGACTCACTACCAAATCTTCACTCGTACCCAAAATCAGCTCTAAGGTCCGGTTAGCGCGCACTACCACAATGTGGCAAATCTTCCCATGGTTTAAAATAATAAACTAAACAACATTCCCTAAGGCAAGATAACCACCACACAAACCTTAAAGGTAGAAAATAATCAAAGTAGGAGGAAGACCTACCTCCTAGAGTTTGTCGAACTCCCCGACCCCGTCTCTCTACTACAGCCTCTCGTTACGAGGAAGGATTTTCCCTCTGCTACGAGACTCCATGGTCCGATCTTTGAATCTAGAGAGAAGTGAGAGCTTCTCACTCTAAAATATCTCATCTTTTCTCTGTTTTCCTTTTCTTACGGGATCACCCCAATCGTACTTTAAAACAGAGGAAGCTTCCTCCCCTTTCCTACATGCCATGTCCTTTCCTTGATTTTTCTTCTTTCTTTCTTTATTTCTTTTAAGTGCTTTCAGTCCCTCCATTTCTATTATTCTCATTTAAGTCTCCTATTATTTTCCCCTTGCTCATTTATTTCTCCTAATTTCACTTAGACATGTAAACTTACTTACAATTGACCCTTAGGTCCCCATTTTACAATTTCCATATTTTCTCTTTTTCACTTGGGTTTATTTATGGATTCCGTAATCATTTAATCAATATTCATCTAAAAATTCCTAGAAAATACCCAAGTTGGCCCAATTATACCCGGAATATATAATAAATTTTATTATAAAAATTCCAGGGTATTTTTGGGGCATTACAACTCTCCCCCACTAAAAAAAAATTCGTCCTCGAAATTACCTTATTCAAACAACTATGCAATATTAGTTGTTGCTACATCAAGTTTCCTCACTTTCCCAAGTGGCTTCTTCAAATTTTTATGGTTTCTACAGCACTTTGACTAGCGGAATCTCTCGTCTGCACTATTTCACTTCACGAGCCAAAAATCTCTACCGGCTCTTCTTCATACGCCCAAATCCGGTTGCCTCAAATTTCAATTGTTCCGAAGAGAGACTACATGTGACGGTCCGACGGCACTCCGTAGCATGGACACATGAAATACATTATGGATCTTTTCCAAGTCCGTAGGTAATGCTAATCTATATGCCAATCGGACCCACTTTTTCAATCACTTCATAGGCTAATAAATCTAGGGTCTGAATCTGGTTCTTTTCCTTGCTAAATCTCATCACCTTCTCCCAAGGCGATACTTCCAAAAACACTTTTGTCGTCGATTTTTATCGAACATCTTTTCTTTTCATGTCAGCATATGATTGGCCTATCGGTGGCCACCTTCAATCTTTCTAATCATTTTCACTTTTTCTTCGCCCTCGTGATCAAGCTCCGGGGCCAATTATTTTCCTCGTCAATTCGCTCCAACACAACGCAGAAACAGATTTTCTTCCATATAAAGCCTCATAAGGCGCCATTCTAATACTTGATTGGAAACTATTGTTGTACACAAATTCAACTAAAGGAATGTGTCGATCCCAACTACCCTCATAGTCGATCACACAACTCCTTAACATATCTTCTAGAATCTGGATCACTCTCTCTGACGTCCGTCCGCTTCTCGTAGTGGAACGCTATACTAAAATTCAGTCGAGTGCCCAAAGCCTCTTGCAATTTTCCTAAAATTCAAGTAAACCCTGGATCTCTAGCCCCGAAATAATGGATACAGGGAATCCCATGTAACCTAACTATTTCCTCGACATACATCTTTGCTAGCTTGTCAAGTAAATAGTCTGCTCACTCGGTAGGAAGTGAAATGACTTAGTTTGACCTGGCCTACTACTTACCCAACCGAGTCATGCCTTCTCCCTGTCAATGGTAACCCAACCACAAAATCCATGGTGATTCGGTCCCATTTCCACTCCGGTATTCTAATAGGCTACAATAATCCCTATGAAACTTTGATGCTCGGGCTTTACTCTTTGACACACCAAACACTTGGTTACAAATTATGACATATCTCTTTTCATCCCGGACCACCAGAATGACATTTTTAAATCTCGATACATCTTTGTGCTACCAGGATGGATAGCAAAAGATCCACTATGTGCCTCTTTCAGTATGGATTTCCTTAATTCATTACACCCACACAAACCCGATCCTTATAATAATACAAAACTCCATTTTCGCTCACTCGTGAACTCGCCTTTTACCATTTCCAATCCGGATGATCGGGTGGACAAATAATTTTCATCTTTCTTTGTGCCTCTAAAGACTCTGATTCAACAAACTCGATCTTAAGTATCAACTCTCGCACTACAAGCATTCATCGTCATATAATGACAAATGGGCATTCAACGCCGGGGCTGCTCAGACGACCCTCTCTCTACTCAAAGCGCCACTACATCGCCTTCCCGTGATAATCAATCACGCAGCTCGCATCTTTATTAGTTCCATCCATCTCTCGTTGCCTCAAGCCAAGCCTCGCCGTGAGGGCGAATACTTAAGACTCTTATGATCGCAGATGAAACACTTCTCTCCATACAAATAATGTCTCCAAATTCTCAACAAGAAATACAATTAAGGGGGCACCCAAATCATGCGTGGTAGTTCCTTCCTTTCATGCAGCTTCACCGTCTCAAGCATAGCTACCACTTTACCCCTCTTGCATTAGGACACATCCAAGTCCATTTAGCTGACGCATCACTAAAATCACATATTCTCTACCGGCCTGGCTGAGTAAGAACCCTGAGCCCTGCTAAGAATGCTTTCAACTTATCAAAACTTCTTTGACATTTTTCACCCCATTCATACTTTACATTTTTCTGGAGTAATCTCGTCATAGGGGCTGCAATCATAGAAACCCCGAACGATCTTCAGAGTATCCCGCAGTCCTGTGAAACTACGCACTGCACATTTCTAGGTGGCTTCCATTCAACAACCACTTCTATTTTCTTTCGATTCATTCTGATTCCTTCTTTCGATACTATATGCTCAAGAAAGGACACTTCATTCTTCCAAAACTCACACTTGCTTAGTTTCGCATACAACTGCTCTTTTCTCAAAGTCTCTAACACTACTCTAAGGTGTGTGTCATGACTTTCCTGATCTTTTGAATACACAAGAATGTCGTCTATGAACACTACGACAAACTGATCCACATACGGTCGGAAAACACGATTCATTAGGTCCATGAAAGCCGCTGGAGCATTTGTCAATCCAAACGGCATTACAAGGAACTCATAATGTCCATATCGCGTCCTAAACGCCGTCTTATGCACATCGGCATCTTTAATTCTCAACTGATGATACCCAGATCGCAAGTCAATCTTCGAAAGATACTGCGACCTTTAATCGTCAAACAACCACACCTGGTAAATCTGATACTTATTCTTTACTCGTTAACTTGTTCAATTGTCTATAATCAATACATAATAAGTGTACCATCTTTCTTTTTACCAAAAGCACGGAGCCCCATGGTGATACACTTGGTCTAATAAACCCTTTTTCTAAGAGCTTCGTAATTGCAATTTCTATTCCTTTAGCTCTATCGGAGCCATTCAGACGGTAATGGATGCCTCTGTGGCACCCGTACAATGTCAATAGCAAACCCGATCTCCCTATGTGGGGCAATCTTGGTAACTCTTCCTAAACACGTCCGAGTTGCTAATGCAGAGGGATATCTGACACTAGCCTTTCCTTTACCAGACAATCACATAAGCCAAAGTAGGTTTCAAGATCCTTTCCGCACCATTGTTCTTAGCAAAGGATCATGATATCACATTAGATAGGTGATTTGACCTCTCACCGATGGAGTTACTTCATCTTCATGTGGTGTTTTTAAGGTTACTCTTTCATTCTACAATCGACTATTGCTGATGCCGTGACAACTACCCATCCCCAATATCACATCAAACTCACTCGAATGATAATCATTAACTCAAATCTCCTAAAATTCATACTCGTATTTTATGGGACAATCTCTATACACTCTATTCACAATAACACTATGGCCAAGCTGGTGCGCTACCAAGATGTCATATCTGCTTCACTCAGAATTTACCCAAGTCAGTATGTCAGTGAAAGTGATATGAAGCGGGTCAATCTGTCAATCAATGCATGTACAAGAGTATCAAAGATTTGAAATTACCGGCCATCACATCCGAGCGTCTGCATTCCCACTCCGCTTTCATTGCATATGCTCTAGCTGGACGACCATCTTGCCTTACCCAACGCTTGTGTCCCTTGTCCTGAACACTCCCTAAGGATGCAACACTCTTATCGGGCCTCACCACTCAAAGTCAGACTCCTGGCCCCGAGGTGCTGTAAACGAACGAGCCTAGAACAATCTCTTCTTATGCTCTTTGATCCACAAATCAAACAAGCACCTGTAAGTCTCCAACACTCTCCTCTATGATTTCTCGCATAATGGGAGCACGGGAGCGCCCGTCCTCTAGAAGGACCTCCCGTACTCAAGAACTAATGGTGCAGAGTAGCATTCCACCAAAGAGCCCGAGCCGTAGCCGACTGAACCCCGTGGTCCCCTAAATTTCTTCCCTCTTGTTGTTGTTGCGAACCTGGATCGAACGTGATTTTCTTTCCCGCTCTTTTTATCCTTCTTTCTTTTCCTTTCTTTACTTTCCGATTCAACGCACATGTCACAATTGAGAAATCCTCATGGAAAATGTCATACGGGCTCGAATATGGTCATTAAGGCCATCTTCAAACCTACGACACTTCTCTTCCTCACTCACAAGTATCTCATATTACTTGCTCAACCGTGTGAATTCTCTTTGATATTCGCCACCCTATCTGTTTTTGCTTGATTACAAAATCCTCGCCTCATGTTTGCTCAAATAAATGCGACCCACATAGTGCTTCTTGAACTCATCCATGAAGAACTCCCATGTGAATTCCTCTCAGCGGTCCCGTCACTTAAACCCACCACTAATAAGCCTCATCCCTGTGAGTAATGAGGTCGCACATTCCAACTTCTTCAACCGTGCAATGCATTTGCACAAGCATCTCGCCTGCCTCTCGAGCCAATTCTTCGCCATAGAAGGCTCATCCCTCTTCTTTCCCATAAAATCTATAGGCCTGACCTTGCCAGCTCTCTCTCAATGGTCGACGCGAGCACTCCCAACCGGGTTGTCTCGGCCTGTATAGAATGCCTCGAACTAGGCCGCCGGAGGATACCCATAAGACCTCCCCCACTCTCGTTTCAGTTCATTCATCGGGTGGGGGCATGGATGCTTGTGATCCGCGCCACTAGGTGATCCCAATCAACAAAATTTGTATCCTATTCTCCTACGCCAGTCAAGCTACCGCAGTATAATGGTTTAGGGCCGAAATTACGTGGATGGGTTTTCTTCGTACAAATGATTCGAGGAAGTCAAAAATGGTGAATTAAATTTGATTTTCGGGATTTTGTGAAAACAAGTGGTGTGGTTAGCAACCGAAATTTAAATAAAATAAAATGTAAAGAAGTCTCCTTAAAGCATCAAGATACTGGGCTTAGGATTCTAGGGCAACTGAAGGGTCCTCAAGGTCATTTCCTCGCTGTGAGGATGACATATGTCATTTCCTCGAACTGCATCTTCATATTTAGCTATAAAACCTAACCCAAAAATATTTATCCTTTGAAAATGGCATCTATCGCCCATCAAGAGTCACCGATGCTGAAGAAAAAGTGATTCCCACTTTCTCAATGGTTCATAGAGGGTAACTAATGAATCTCGGGATCTAGCAATAAAGATCCACCGAACCCTAAAAAAGCTACCAAATACCAGCCATTCATGAGATTTCAGAAGTGGATAAAAAACCTATAGTTAGAAAGGGGACACAGTGACGGTAGTGATGGCTGCATGAAGAACAAGGGAACCTTCAGCAACCTTAGATCCCGGTGACTCGCCAAATTCTCTTCTCGCTTCAAGGGAGGAAGGGATTTTTACGAAAGCATCCCTGATTTGGCCATCATCGCGGGTGTCGTCGCTCTAGAAAGTGCCAAGAAAATGAAAGAAAAAGGAGCAATGAAGAGTAAACGGGGAGCTGAAAGCTTCCCCCCAAAATTTATTACAGTGAAGTGATTGATTGTCATTTGTTACATTAATGAGGCTTATATGCTCGAAGAAGGAAATTACAAAACAATATGAAACAAATAAAATACAGTTGAGGGTAGAAAGGAGAAAACCAAAACTGAGTCGCTTAAAACACAAAACAGAGTAGCAAATTCCTCGCTATGCACAAAGGAATTTCGCTAGCATAGCCGGGGTAAAATACAAGGAATAGCAAATTCGAAATTTTCGCATGCACGCAATTTTCGCTAGCCGAGCGAATCTAGAAAGATACAGCTTAAAATTTCGCTAGGATTGCGAAATTTTCGCTATGCCATAGCGAATTTCATCGTTTCCTCCCCCGCCGCTAATATTCCCACCGCATTATTCCATTTCTTCAGTTTTTAAAATTCTTCATTCCCTAGCTTGCCGAAATTGATAGAAGACCATATGAAATTGATGGAAATCAACCCAACTTTGGTTACTATGATCGATTTGATACCAGAATTTGGCTTTCAATTCCGCAAAACTAAAAATGTCTTCGAAAATGCAATTAAGTGCACAGGACCCGAACATGTCAATTGCTAATATAATTAGTACAAAAAGCGCTCAAAACCTATTAAAAATAGGGGGTTCAAAATAGCACTTTGGGCACTAATCACACCCTTAACTCCCGCACATTGCTAGTCCCTTAGCAATGAAAGAAAGAAAGTAATAAAATACATAAAAAAACTATAACAAAATAACGTTCACAAAAATGGTATTTCAAAAAGGTTGTGAATGAGTAATGCCTAACCATAAGTAAAAATCATCAAAGCCGTGTCCAATGACTATCATGAGAGAATGAACGCCTATACAAAATCGAAGTATTAAAAGAGCGCCTCCTTCGTGAATCAACCGTAAACTTCCACTAAAAATCTAAGTGTTTATTTGATCGCCTCTCAACAATAAACTACTAAACCCGCACTCTCCCAACCTAGCTACAACCACGACCTAGCATGCTAACCAACCTAAATAGATCGCAGACCCACCCTTTATTCCACAATTCTTTTATACCAGAGGTGCAACGCTTCAGAATCGACCACCAAAGTCCATGTAATCTGGATCTACCGATGACTCCCAACCAATTAAGGCTTAGTGGCACCAAGTCATAAGGATCTTTCGACCACAAACTCTTCGATTTCACCCCGACTAAATGGATTTCCTGAGGACTCCAAAGACCTACAACTTGTAAACTCCACCCATCCACCCATGTAACGAACACTAAGTCGATGACTCCTCAACTTCAAAGAAGGTTTGTAATCGGGTTTTTAAAGGCTTTTCATTGCATACCCCTGACCGTGCTCGGGTTTCAAGGCAAAGCATTGCAATATTTATTATTCCTTTTCTTTTCTTTCTTTTTCTTTTTTTTTCGAAGACGCATTGGCCTTCTTTTCCATTACGGGTCCTTAACCTATTAAAGCACAACGAAACTAGGGTAGGTTATGCAAAGTAAAGGAGGTTGCGCAGTTTCTCAGCCTATCATTAAAACCTAATGTGCTCTGTGTGTGGTTAGCTAAAGGTGGAAGAAAAATGTCAAATCAATAAGAATTCAACTAATCATCTACTCAACCAAGTAATGAACCAATCTAGCATCAATAGAATTGACAAAGTTTAAATTTTCCTAACTTGTGTGTTAGGCAAAACCACAAAAAAAATTTTGATTGCAAAATGGGTCCATATTTTGAAAAAGTAAGCTGTTTAGTATAGCAGCTTTATAGAAAGGGAACCCAACAAGCCACTGAACATCATAAAATGGGCTTGCACAAAATAATAACAAAACATAAATACAAAAACCACTTCCTCGTTAACTCTCCCCCCAACCCAAACATCCTAGCAAGTCCGAAATGGGCCTCTTGGACAAAAATTAGAGAAGGAAGTGTTACCTCCTTGATGAGATATGATCATTTCTAGATAGAGACTCTCAGAAGCTTCCATTGACTTCTTATTCACTCGTTTACTTCAACAACAAGTTAGGGGGAAGAAAAGTTAGGAAAAAGTGACCAGTTGGAGTATTTTTAAAATTACACTTTCATAATAATCTAAAAAATGTTCTTTCTGGCCATATTTGGATTCTACACTCTAAGCTTTCAATCCGCATCAAGAACGCTTAAAACTGAGCTCTATGAAAAGTTATGAGCGAAACAAATTGGAGATCAAAAGTAAACCCATAGCGAAAATTACTGCTCTAAATGAATTTTTTTTTTTGAAAACAGAAATAAAATAATTAATAAATAAAAATAATAAAATAATAAAATAAATAAAAACAATTTTATTAATATATAATAAAAATTAAAAATAAAATATATATATTTTTAAAAAATAAAATATATATATATATATATATATATATAAAGAAAAAAAAAACGTTTTTTTTTTAATTTATTTATTTAATAAAATAAATAAAAATAAAAATAAATAAAAATTGAAAACACTGTAAGTGTTGTTTTGTCCTTTAAATGAAGCTATCCATTTCGCTAACCCATCCGTTTCGCTAGCTTAGCAAAATTTCGCTAAGCTAGCGAAAATTTCATCACATTTTTGCTATGGCGAAATTTTTGCATTTCGCTAGAATTGCGAAATTTTCGCTATAGTTGCGAAAACTTCCCATCTTCATTTCTGCTTGCAATTCCTTCCAATTTCTTCAATCAGCTTCAAAATTTCCACACAAACTGCAAAAATTGATGCAAGAAAAATTAAGAAAAATTGCAGAAAAGTGGAAAACAAGCCAGAACGAAGATTAACTTAAAAATTAAACAAAATCTAAGAAGAAAAATTATAGAAATCCAATTAAAATAAAATAAAATAAAATAAAACATGAAAAATTAAACAAAAGCGGGGGAGACTCCAGAGCCCCCCAAACCACCTCCTTGTGCCTCGAGGTCGGCCGAACTGGCTGAGTTTAGAAATGCTCTGTGGCCTGTGCTTCAAATCCGAACCAGCACCCGAACCAACCACTGTGCCTTGCAATGTAGGCAGCTACTCGTGTCTTTGATGTAGTGGCAAAATTCGCATAATGGCAACTAATCTCTCAAGTTTTTCAAGATAAAGGATAAAGGTGGCCTTCATGGTGGGTGCTCTACGCTTTGGTCAGTTCCGCAGATGGGCGTATGAAGATCGAGTCGTGGGTGTCGGGCAATGGGTTGTCGGTGGCTTCGGGGCAAAGGAACCATGGGGCTCTTCCATTTCTTCCTTTCCATTACCCCTCCTAGCCTTCCGCATTGGGGAGTGCTTTCTTCTTCCTTTTTCCATGGCCCATATTCTATACATAATTGTGGGGCACCCTGTAGTTCCTCAGGAGGATCTTCGTTGGTTCCTCTTTCAATTCCTCCTAAAGCCGCACTCGAGCCCTCACCCACAATAGCACTACCAACCACTCTTCCTCCGCATTCTCCTCCCTCTTGACGAACAAACCGATCGTGAGCTGAGATGGATTCCTGCAGGATGTCCAATTTTTGATCAATTTCTCTTTGGAACCCATCCAATTCCTTGTTCAGGGAGCTCCCCACTGTCTCAATTTCCCTATTAGCCTGAACATTCACTACCCTATTATCCTCTATGAAATTGTCCAATTTGTTCAGTTTCAAATTTAGATGGCTTGTTCAACAGGATAAGGGTGGTGGTTGTTACTCATCGTAGCTAGCATAATATGGAGGTTCAGGAGGTGCATAATTGCGGGAGGTCTTGGCCCTTATGAGAGGAATTTATGTGATTCTCCCAACTATGGTGGTAAGAACTACCATGGCGTGGTGAACTCATCCACTGGGTTTATATAGTCCCCTCATGGACCTATATTCATTTGGACTCCTCTCCACAGTTGCCGACTTTGCATGACTCCGGTTCCCGTAATCCCTCATAGATATATATGCACTAGGGCTACCCCCTGCCACATGCTGACCATATTGTCCCTGTTCCATTGGGTCCAAATTCAATCTTGATTTACAATCTCTAACCCACTAGAATACGAACCCTGCAACAAGAACAGGGCAACCCAAGACAACACAGAAATAATCCTGCAGCACTGTTTTTTTTTTTTTTTTTTTGAAATGAAAATAAAATAGAAAAAATGACAATGAAATATAAAAGAAATTCACCAAAACTTGTGATGAGGATCACAATTGTTCCTAATACCGCTTAAATGCACTTAGGCAATTCATCCACTGCGCAATCCGCGCCATTTGATTCGCAGGCACTAAGAGGTGATCCTGACCAACAAATTTGTATCCTAAGTTTCTCCTATTGTCGTGAAATAAGCTATCAAGTATAGTGATAGTGGTCTAGGGTCTAAATACGTGGGATGGGTTTTCTTCAGACAAATGATTCGAGTGAAGTAAAAATGGTGAATTAAATTTGGATTTTGGGATTTTGTGAAAACAGTGGGTGTAATGGTTAGCAAACTGAAATTTAAATAAAATAAAATGTGAAAGAAGTCTCCTTAAAGCATTAGGTTACCGGGCTTAGGATTCTAGGGCAACTGAAGGGTCCTCAGGGTCATTTCCTCGCGTTGGGGAGGATGACATATAGTCATTTCCCGAACCGAATCTTCATTTAGTTATAAAACCTAACCCAAAATATTTATCCTTTTGAAAAATGGCATCTACTGCCCATCAGTGGTCACCGACAAAGGAAGAAAAAGTCCTGCATCTCCCTTTCAATGGTTCATAGAGGGTAACTGAATGAATCCCATGGATCTAAATAACAAGCATCCACTGAACCCTAAAAGCTTACCAAATAATAGCCATTCAAGGAGATTAGAAGGGATAAAAACCTATAGTTAGAAAGGGGACACAGTGACGGTAGTGATGCCTGCGTGAAGAACAGGGGAACCTTCAGCAACCTTAGATCCTACACCTAGCCCTTCGCTCAAGGAGGAAGGATTTTAGTTTGTTAACCTTGATTTGTCATCATCAAGGGGTGCTCGGGCCGCCCGTAAAGTGCCAAGAAAAATGAAAGAAAAAGGCGTTGAAGAAAGCGTAAATGGGGAGCTGAAAGCTTCCCCCCCAAAATTTATTACAGTGAAGTGATTGATTGTCATTTGTTACAGACTGAGGCTTGTATATGCTCAGAAGAAGGGAAATTACAAACAATATGAAACAACAAAATTACAGTCAGGGTAGGAAGGAGAAAAACCAAAACGGAGTCATTTAAACACAAAAACAGGAGCAGCAAATTTCGCTATGCACAGTGAATTTCGCTAGCATAGAGAAAATACAAGGAATAGAGAAATTCGAAATTTTCGCTATGCACAGTAATTTTCGCTAAGCTAGTGAAATTTCGCTAGCTTAGCGAAAATTTGTGCATAGCAAAAATTTCGCTAGATATAAATTCTCGCCATGCCATCGAAATTCATTGTTCTTTCTCTCATGCTACGCTACTATTCCCACCGCATTATTCCACTTCCTTCACGCTTAAAATTCTTCATTCTCTGGCCAATAAATTGATAGAAGACCATATGAAATTGATGGAAATCAACCCAACTTTGGTTATGATTGATTGATTAATGATAATTTGGGCTTCTTCAATTCCTATAAAACTACAAAAACAGCCTTCCTGAAATGCAATTAGAAGTGTAATGTGGACCCGAACATGTCAATCGGGTTAATTATAACAATTAGTACACAAAGCGCCTCAAAACCTATTAAAAAAATGGGTGGTTCGAAATAGCACTTTTGGGCACCAATCAGCTTCTTGCCCACCTCTCTACACTAGCAAGATCAGGTTGGGCGAGTCCTCCGGTCATCCATGCCCATCCTATTAAGAACGCATATCCGTCGTAGTCATGTCATCCTTTATATGCAAATGAAATGCATGTTAAACACAATTTCAAAATCATTTACAAACAATTTCAAAATCATTTTGTAGAACCGCCTAAACCTAAGCTCGATACTAAATAGTCATGGGACCCCCTTTCCCCCCACCCGTCCCATTTCACGATCCGAACCGAGTCCTGATGCCACTTTCAAAATCACTCAATCACTAAAATCATATATTTAAGTGAAGACTACAAAATTCAAAGTGCTTTCCATATACATTTAACAAAATACATTTAACTTTAACAAAATACATTTACAATTTGCAAAGGTATTCGTGCCTTTTCAAAAAATGATTTACAAAAATAGATGTTCGTAGTTCAAATTGTTTTTACAAAATATCAATATTCAAAAGAAAGCATGGAACATGTACACGTCGAGCATACTCCGAAATTTCCTTCTTTGGCGACTCGACGCTCTCGATCTCGTCCGCTCATCACTATATATCACTCTGCACTCCGCGCATCGTAAACAATACGCCTAAGCATTTTCATGCTTAGCGGTTCTATACAAATCCATTCCTCGCTCAGCTCAATCAAATTATGCACTTAACAGCTTCAAAACTTTCAAACCATTATGGATTATCAGTATAAATACAATACATATACTTGTTTTATATACAATCAGTTATGGTTCATTGATCATCCCAAAAATACACTTTCATATTCAATATTTTGCAATCTCAAATCAATTCAATTATGCTCACAAATCTGGGCTTCGCTTCGCAATTCAATTCAATTCGAACATCAATTCAGCCTGAAAATCAATCTCGCTTATGCCAATCAATTCGCTTATAAGAATCAATCTCGCTATGCCCTTAATCCGATCTAACCTATGTCTTCTCGATATACAAGATATCAGAGTCACGGCACAATCTCCGCTCGGGTCGCAAGCCTATCACATGGTTTTATAACACGCACGGTCCCCACTCGGGTCGCTTAACCGGTTATAAACAATCAAATAGTGAACACCACCGATACTGGCCCCACTGGCCGGGACGTGAGTGACACATAAATACAATAGTTCCTCGCAGCACGCTATTCACCCTATCGTATACCAATATATCCTTAATGCGAAATAAATGGTTAACATTCTATTAAGGGCGTTCAAATCCTTTATAGAAAAATATAGTACAATATATACGCTTGTATAAACAATTTATTTTCAATAATCATGCAATTTTTATATGCAACCATTTCACAATCACTTTTCTCAAATCAATTAAATCAATTCAATATGCTTTTAGAACAAACATGCAAAAACTTGAAACGAGGAATGTGAGCTCAGAGAACAAACATTTCAAATTTTGAAACGAGGAATATGAGTAAGAACAAACCAAAAATTTGCACTTTGATTCTAACTTTGAACTAACTTCGCTTGGCTTTTCCTCCTCGTCACCTATTCCAAAACCATTAAAGAGCAATATTATTCGTGTGTACTAGTAGTTTTGGTTAGGATTGATTTTCGGAGTTTAATATGGGTTCAAATTTCAAATATATATATATATAGATGGATTCTTGACTCAATGGGCTTTCCATAGAGTCCAAGAACACCCGAATCGGAGTTTGGACGAAGGAGTTATGATCTTCCGAAGTTGGAGGTCATACGCAGTCAAATCCTGAACTGAATAGCTGACCTGACCTGGAAGAGCATGATCTATCACCTTGGTCAAACATCTTCTATCCTCCTCAGGAATATGAATGTATTCTTAACTCTATGGGCTTTCCATAGAGTCCAAGAACACCCAAATCGGAGTCCGAACGAAGGAGATATGACCTTCCGAAGTTGGAGGTCGTGTGTAGTCAACATAGACGAGCTGACCTTACCTGGACGAGCTCGATATAACACCTTGGTCTGACATCTAATATACTCCTCAGGAATATTAATGTATTCTAGACTCAATGGGCTTTCTATAGAGTCCAAGAACACCCAAATCGGAGTTCGAACGAAGGAGATATGACCTTCCGAAGTTGGAGGTCATGCGTAGTCAACCTGCACGAGCCGACCCGAACCGATGAGCCGACCTGACCTGACGAGCCTCGATATAACATCTCGCCTGACATCTAATATACTCCTCGTGCATATGAATTTATTCTTGACTCAATGGGCTTTCCATAGAGTCCGCGAACACCCAACAGCATCGAAGCAGATATGATCTGGTCGAATGCGAGTCGAATCACAGACGAATGACCCAACTGACCGTCACTCTACCGCGAGAATTATTTTGATCTGATCATGAGGTTCGATTGACTCTGCGAGAGGCTCACACCCACCACGACCCCACCTCATATGATCTGGGCATCGCACATCGTTTGACTCGTCAAGCTATGACTCACGGCAACGAATTTATAGCCTAGCCCAAACAACGTCATCACCATAGCAATTTGCTGTATGACCCCACTGCACTTATCTGATCTGAAAACTGTCCATATCCGATTGTTTAACCAATCACACTGATCTCACGTATCTAATGAAATGACCTCGTAAAGGACCATAGCTTGGTCTAAAGAGGTCCAAATCGAGAAATTCGAAAGCCTAACATCAAGTTCATTGATGTGGCTACAATTTACTAGAAGGACTTACTACCAAATTCCCTTCACTTCGTACCCAAAAATCAGCTCTAAGGTCCGGTTAGCGTGCACTACCACAATGTGGCAGCTTCCCATGGTTTAAAATACAACCAAACATTCCCTAAGGCAAGATAACCACCACACAACCCTTAGGGTAGAAAATAATCAAAGTAGGAGAAGACCTACCTCCTAGAGTTTGTCGAAACTCCCGATTCCTAGCCTCTACTGCTTGCTACGAGGAAGATTTTCCCTCTCGCTTGCCTGAGACCTATGGTGGTCCGATCGTTGGGAATCTAGAGAGAATGAGAGCTTCTCACTCTTAAAATATCTCATCTTTTCTCTGTTTTCCTTTCTTATGGATCACCCTTAATCGCATCGTCGTGTTAAACGTGAGGAAGCTTCCTCCTCTTTCCTACATGCCACATGTCATTTCCTTGGATTTTTTTTCTTTTCTTTATTTCTTTTATATTTAGGTCCCTCCATTTCTATTATCTCTTCATTTAAGTCTCCTATTATTCCTCTTGCTCATTTATTTCTCCGACTCTCTCACTTAGACATGTAAACTTACTTACAATTGACCCTTAGGGTCCCCATTTACAATTTCCATATTTTCTTTTCACTTGGGTTTATTTATGGATTTCATAATCATTTAATCAATATTCATCTAAAAATTCCTTAAAATACCTGTTGGGCCTAATTATATTCCTGAATATATAATAAATTTTATTATAAAATTCCAGGGTATTTTTGGGGCGTTACAAAATATATAAACATCATGTCTTAAAAATAATAATGAAAACACAATAACCATAAATATTGAAAAGGTTATAGCTTACTCAGACACCAACAATGTACCATACCATATACCCATCATAAACAGTGGGATACCCCACCTCATGACCCTCAACCTCGAAAGGTTCCGTGGTAATAATAATAATAGTAAACCATCGGGTAATCCGGCCTCACGACCGTGGAAATAATATATAACCGTTGGATGAAACCAACCTCACGACATCGTGGCAAACCCAGTGCACTGTAATATAAATACTGAATCGAACCTCTGGTACTATATGGTACATCAATTTATAACAACCAACACAGTATCCTTACTCACATATACTTTCAACGATATTGTATTATAAATTAAGAATTTATAAATTTAATTTCAACAACTCAATCAAATATATTGATGAATTTCAATTCATCAATTCATGCCGAAATCGAGAAATACCACAATGAAAATATTCACCATAACCAATTTTAAGCACATAAAACTTTAAAAATATTTAACATGCTTAAAATCATAAAAATCTCAAAATTCATTTCTTAAATCAATAAATTTTCAAAGTGGTTTAAAACCTCAATCCATGTACCAAAATATTAAAATACCATAAATTTATCCATGAACTCAGTAAAATTTCCAAATATTTAAAATGTTGACAAAATTCACATGAAATGTTAACTTGTTTACATAAAAGCAGATAATTATATTTATGCATAACCAACCATTCAATCAAATAATATATATATATATATATATATATATATATATATATATATATATATATATATATATATATATATATATATATATATATATATATATATATATATATATATAAAATAATTAACCACAATTATATATCATAACAATACCCTAAAGCATTTTTAACACATAAAACCACTCACTAATTACAGATGTCAATTCCGCTCCTCAAGCAGTGATCGCCTGTGTCACGTGGAGCCCTCAGAATATAATAAAAATACCACTCTAGGCTCCAATAATTCAAACCAAAGACATTGGGATACCCCAAAATGTCTTGTATCAATTTTTAACTATGAAACTATCTAAATCGACTGACAGTCCAATTATACAATGCAGCCCTACGTGACCCAAGAACCAAAATTGGGGGCTTTTTAGCCTGAAGATAATTTTTCGAAATTGAACCTTCCAATAAAATCATAAAAGTGTCAAATTCACTAATCCAACTTCAATTTTGCTCTAATTCCACCAATCACGCCTCAATTCTCAAATTCAACCCTTTCTGAGAATTACCCTTAAACGACCCAAAAATGCGAAAACTAACCAAACGGCGTTCAAAATTTACAAATTTTTATCAACTGAAGCCCAAGAGAACAGTGAACACGTATATCCTTGCATCTTGGTTCAAAAGTTGCCGCTGTGGCCTGGAAACTCGATCCAACCGGCCGACCAAATTTGTTCGTCAGATCTTCAAACGGTGAGTAATCTCAGGAAAAGGACCACTCGGAATGAGTTCGCAGGGTCCAAAATGGGGGAGGGAGGTATGGGTAGGCCCGAATGGCCTGAACGACGAACCGGCCGACCCAAGGTGGTGCTGCCGCCAAGTACCGGGCCGTATTCAAGGCCGTCCACGGCTCGCCATGAAATTTCATGGCCAAGGTCGCCTGGTGATGGCGCTCCCACCGGGCGGCGCGTGCATCGAGGAGGTGTCCGGAAACGTCTCCCACGGCTAAAATCCGATTGGCCTCAAATCCGTCGAACGACCCGGGCCGGGTCCACGTCTGGGGGAATTTTCTAGGTTTGAAGCCGAAAAATGAGGTTTTGGAGCTAGTGGTTCTATTTAACACAAAACTAGGTTTATAGAGAGCCTAGGGGTCAAAAGCTGTAAAACCCCAGACCGATACGGGACATTGATAAATACTTAGTGGCCATAACTTTTTATCCGTAAGTCGGATTTTGACATTCAACCCGTCTATGAACTCATATCAACGAGGCCTACGAGATGGTGTCTTAGTCAACCCAAAATTATTCATCTTTGAAAAAGTCAACCTGAGCCCACATACTAATTGTTGGTCAAACTTGGTCAAACTTAGTCAAACTTGGTCAAATGTGTAAAAAACTTGTATTATTTGGTACGGGTCATTAAAATAGAGCCATCCGGCTAAACAAAAGTAAACTACTCGGTTCAAAAGAGAGTTCAGCAAAATCGCAACATTCGTTAAGAAGCCCGGTTAAACCGTATAAAAATGTTGGGATACAAAATGGGAGCAAAGAAGCCACTGGTCAAGTAAAGAAACCACATAATGCTCATTCCTAACTCCTCGCCTCTGCTCTCATGTACTAGGATCCTCTCCCCGTCACGCCCGATTCCTGACCTAATCTTTCGATTGGTTGATCCTAACCTGGCCGGGTGCGAAACCATGTACTGGGACTCTTTACCTTTTTTTTTTTTTTTTTCTTTTCAGAGCTTACTTATACCTGTGGGTATACAAACAATTTTTGTAATAACCAAAAATCATTTACATATACAAAGGAACTACCATCTGAGTGGTATCCATTAAAATCTATACACATATGCTAAGTCCCATTTACTTATACATGTACATATCTAATACAAACATCAGAGATCGCGGAAAACAGTGCTGGTGAGCACCTTTCTCTGAGATGGCCTGTATTGCTGGTGTGGAATGTCTTGTCCTCTTTATCTCCTCTTCAGTACTTACACGGATTGAACACCCGTGCTAAGCTTTACGCTTAGTGGGAACATATAGACAGTAACGACCAATAACAATAATCGTTGTCACTATCTTTTTACATTTACTTTTCCTTATGAAATTAACCAAGCCTATTGTTATGTGACTTCTAACTCATATCATATTATACATGTAGATTTTATCCTTTTTAGATTCCATATCATTTTCACGGTCGTATCACATCCATGTGTCATGTCTTTTACAAGTTTTCAATTCATATCTTCTACATGTATGACATGTCAGATCATATTCAAAACAAACTTATACATCTACAATGGAAAATCTGAATGCATCGTCATATCAAATTCATACGGTCAAATTTACTAATACCAATACATATTAGGACTCTTATGATTATCACACCGAAGACATTAATCCCAAATCCTCTTTATCAATACATTTCATGATCCGGATGCCCGCTTAATTCTTTTTTAGTTATCGCTTTATTAAATTTTCATTTTCAAAGTAATACAATTCGAATCGCCCACTGACCCTAAGCATGATCCAAGCCGGTCTCTAAGCATCTCGACATTTACAAATCAAAACGCTTTTGTTTGGTTTTATTAAATTTTTTATTTTCAAAGTAAAGTCAGTAATCTAAATCTTCTCGATTAACTCCTTGGCCAAGTGATCCAAGCTTCTGAGTCTCTATTTTATTTCGATATTTTCAATTATCTCCCAAAACATGTTGTTTATGTTATTCTATTTGCACCTTTTAATTGCTTAAAGCATTTCATTCGGCAATCCCATAAACATTTACAAATTCAAAAGACCCTTAACATTTACATTTAACATCACCATCTCACATATGGCTATGAAGCACATTCACGATGTATTCACTCGTGTAGAACTCCGTCCCGTTTACTGGCCCGCAGCGATGTGGATTTCGTATCTCGCAATACCATCTCACATATGGCTAAAGAAGTCCCACATTCACGGCAGATTCACTTGGGGAATCCCGGGCCCGTTTGTCATTCAAGAGCAATGCGGATTTCCTCGCATTCAATATCACCATCTCAATATACGGCAAATAGAAGCTTCCACATTCACGGCGCATTCACTGGGAATCCCGTCCTGTTTGTCATTCAGTAGCAATGTGATTTCGCATTCAATTATTACCGTCTCACATATAGCTATAGAAGTCCACATTCACGACAGATTCACTTGGGGAATCCTGCCCTATTTGTCATTCAATAGCAATGTGATTTCACATTCAATTATTACCCTCTCACATATGGCTATAGAAGTCGACATTCACGAGAGATTCACTTGAGGAATCCTGCCCTGTTTGTCATTCAGTAGCAATGTGATTTCACATTCAATTATTACCGTCTCACATATGGCTATAGAAGTCGACATTCACGACATATTCACTTGCAATCCTCGCCCCTATTTGTCATTCAAGAGTAAATGTGATTTCGTGATTCAATTATTACCATCTCACATATGGTTATAGAAGCCGACATTCACGGCGCATTCATTCGGGGAATCCCGCCCGTTGTCATTCAAGAGCAATGCGGATTTCTCGCATTTAACAATTACGTTTACCCTCATGACAAATTCAGTTGGTGAATCCCGTCGTGTTGGTCATTCAATAAAAATGTGATTTCACATTCCATATTTGCGATTACCTTCATGATGAATTCAGTCAGGAACTGGCCATGCTCTGGCTATTCAATGATACATTTCAAATCAATGTACTTTATGCAAAGAATTTCTCTTATAGTTCAAATACATGCACATGCTGCATATGTGTGAAGGACAAACATTTCAATAACACACTAAATCAATATATATATATATATATATATATATATATATATATATATATATATATATATATATATATATATATATACTTATATATATTTCTACAAATAGCATTCATAATCTAACATAATCACATTTCAATTCCAATTTCACTTTCAGATTATCTTTTCAAAAATATACTCAATCTATGTACTTATTTCATATACTATCTCACGTACTCATTCTATATACTCATTCATGTATACTTTATTCATACTATTTCCTATCATTTGTTATCATTTCTGTTATATGTGATAATAATCATATATAACTCAACCCCATTATGTGTTCATGATAAATTAATTTTCTTCATATTCATATTCATGTTTCGCTGCTTTCATTTTCCATATCACATTCATGTTTCATGAACGCATTTATATGTTGCATTTTCTTTATTTTCCTTGTTTCATGCCTATCAGACATGGCACTTCATATACTTGTAAAAGTATGATGTCTATGTGAAATCACTCTCATTCATGTATTCTTATTCCTCTTTAAATCTTTACTTTTACTTAGAAATTGGAATCATTCCAATCGGATCATCTAAACTAAAGTTATGGCATTTTCATTAAACTAGTCAATTTACCGACACACTTGGGACAGTTTCATAATATTTCATTTTCCAGAGTCTTGACTCCATATTTGACACTTGTTCTTTACTCAAAGCTAAGGTGCTAAGGATTCTTCTCCAATTGAATCACCTAAATCGGGAGTAATCAAACTCGGAGTTATAACTCTAAAAAAAAAAACCCGGACTACTCTATGTTAAAAAACAGAACCAGAAATTTGACTTGAACATGGCCCCACTTTGAGTGAATTTTTAGGACACATCAAATCAGAATTTTAAGGTACCTATTTTTGGATGTTTGGTTCTCCTTGAATCTAGTTTAATTATCCACTTGAATCACTCAAATCGGATAAGAAATGAGCAAGTTATGGCTAAAATACGAAAAGTGGTCAAAACAGAGCAGGTGTACCGGTACATGTCTGACCTGTACCGGTACATGTTCGGTTTTGTTGACCTGTTCCGGTACATGTTTAAGGTGTATCGGTACATGTCACCCAAAAATGTCCAGAATGTGTGTTTTTCTCCCATTTTTCCATATTTTTCCATCCAAACCAACTCTATACTTCATACACACATCAAACCATTTATAGTTCACCTTAGCAACTTCAATATTAATCATCCTTCAATGATATCTTTCTTCAAAACCCCCATGATTTACTGGTTAACCTAATATGGGTAATAACCTATACATAAAACCAAACATGATGATTAGTTAGAGTTTGTTCTAAACCCAATTATTCTCAATTAAACCATGAATCCAAACCTCAAAGGGAGGATTAGTATACTTTCAGGCTATTTGGTTGCCTTTTACCAACCATACTTCCATAATTTTAAGGTTAGATGAAACCCTAGAAAATCAATTAAAGAAATCCTATCCAAGGTTGTTCCATATGAACTAAACATATATTCATGTTAATAGTCATAGTTCCATACCTTTTTTCTTGTTTAAATTCTCTCTCCTTCTTCCTCTCTTCTCTTCTTCTTCTCTTCCTCTTCCTCTTCTTCTCTCTTTTCCTCTCCCCTCTCTCTACGGTTTTTGGTCTCTCAAAAATGAGACCAAATTTGGTCTTAAATCCATGTTTTGTTAAGGCCATGTTTGACCAAGTCATTTTTAATTTCTTTTCTCATTTTTTGCATCTTGGTCCCCCATTTCTCTTCTATTTGCACCCTAACTTATTAAATTCTCTATTTCTTGCATCCCATCTTTTCACAATTTCCATAATTGCATATCAACTTATTGATTTATGCCATTTATGTCCTCAAATGGTAATGACCCCTTTACCCTTGGCTTTCCCATTTATGACCACTAGGTCCTCAAGTGTTAAATTACATATTTACCCTTTTGCTCTGTTATTAATTTCCTGTTCTATCATTTTATTTCCGAAAAAATTTCCATTTAGCTTTTAATATAACCTAAACAAGTCTGAAAACTGTTAGGGTTTATTTTGAGGTGTTACAACTCTCCCCTCCTTATAAGAATTTCATCCTCGAAATTCATACTCTGTCATTTGTATGTTCTATGTCAGATCCTTTCTTTTCATGCCTTTACTGGATGACACTTTATATTTTTCCTCTCTCTCTCTTTCATCACGCTTGCAGCGCTGACTCTCACTTCTGAATGATTCCTAAGGATTAGAAGCTGGTAACCCTTGTTCCTCTTGGGTTACCACACTTTCAATAGCTTCTTCAACTCGGGATTCGAAGACGACCATCTATGCTCACAAGTGACAACACATTTCTATACACATGCCTTTCTATCTTTTCTACTCTTATACTCTATCTAGAATCGCCAACATAGCTTTTCCAAACGCCTTAACCTAGGCTCTACTCACCTTGTTTCATTCCTGTCCTATCCGCCAAGGATCCGAACCTGGCCAAAAGTAAAAACCATGTACTGGAACTCTTTACCTCTTTTTTTTTTTTTCAGAGCTTACTTATACCTGTGGGTATACAAACAATTTTTGTAATAACCAAAAATCATTTACATATACAAAGGAACTACCAACAGAGTGGTATGCATTAAAATCTATACACATATGCTAAGTCCCATTTACTTATACAAATACTTATAAGTACATGTACATATCTAATACAAACATCGAGATCACTTTAAAATAAATGGCTGGGTGAGCACCTATCTATGAGATGGCCCGTACTGTTGGGGTGGAATGTCCTGTCCTCTTTATCTCCTCTTCGCACTCTACACGGATCGAACACCCATGCTGTTTCTTTACGCCTAGTGAGAACATATAGACAAGAATTCACTCAATAACAATAATCACCGTCACTATCTTTTTCATTTACTTTTCCTTATGCAATTTAACGAAGCCTATTGTTATGTGACTTCTAACTCATATCATATTATACATGTAGATTTTATTCTTTTTAGATTCCATATCATTTTCACTATCGTATCACACCATGTGTCATGTCTTTACAGTTTCCACCATATCTTCTACATGTATGGCATGTCGATCATATTCAAAACAAACTTATACATCTACAATGGAAAATCGGAATAGATCAAGTCATATCAAATTCATACAGGGTCAAATCAGACTAATACCAATACATATTAGACTCTATCACATCACGTCAAGAATGACCAAACTGCTGAGTAACAGATTTCATGATCCGGATGCCCGTTTAATTTTTAGTTATCAATTTATTAAATTTTCATTTTCAAAAGTGTCACGAATCTCGAACTCTACTGATCTTGCGAATGGATCCAAGTCAGAGCCCGGTTTACTCCGACATTTTCAATCAAAACATTTTGTTTGGTTTTATTAAATTTTTATTATCAAAAGTGTCATGCACTAACTTCGACTCTGACTCGGTTGGTTGATCCAAGCTTCGAGCCCTAAGCATTCCGACATTTTCAATTATCTTCCCAAAACATGTTGTTTATGTTATTCTTATTTAGACCTTTTAATTAAGCGAAAGCATTTTATTTCGGGCAATCCCATAAACATTTACAAATTCAAAAGACCCTTAACATTTACATTTAACATCATCATCTCACATATGGCTATAGAAGTTAACATTCACGACAGATTCACTTGGGGAATCCTGTCCTGTTTTTCATTCAGTAGCGATGTGATTTCGCATTCAATTATGCCATCTCACATATGGCTAAAGAAGTCGACATTCATAATGTATTCACTGGGAACCATGTCCCCGCTTTGTCATTCAAGAGCAATGTGATTTCAAAAGATTCAATATCACCATCTCACATATTGCCATAGAAGCCTACATTCACGACGTATCTACTTGTGGAATCCTTCCTCTTGTCATTCAAGAGCAATGAGATTTCCGTGATTCAATTATTATCATCTCACATATGGCGATAGAAGTCTACATTCACTATGTGATTCACTCGGGGGAACTCCCGCCCCGTCATTATCTGGCTTGCAATGTGATTTCGCTTCAATTACCATCTCACATATGGCTATAGTGTCGACATTCACCTACGCATTTAATTTGGGGAATCAATTATTACCGTCTCACATATGGCTATAGAAGTCGGAGACAACGACAGCTTTCACTGGGAATCCCGCCTCGTTTGTCATTCAAGAGTGTACGTGATTTCGCATTCAATTATCGCTCATCTCACATATGGCTATAGAATGAGCATTCACGACATATTCATTTGGGAATCCTACCCGCTTGGTCTCAAGAGCAATGTGATTTCCCGTGATTTAACAATTACGCTTACCCTCATGACGAATCTGGGCTGGTGAATCCTGGCCATGTGGGTCATTCAATAAAAATGTGATTTCATATTCCATATTTCACATTACCTTCATGATGAATTCACTGGTGAATCCCACATGTCGGTCATTCAATGAGGCATTTCAAAATCAATTTATTTCATGCACAATTTCGCTTATAGTTCAAATACATGCACACATGCATATGTGTGACAAACAATCGAATAACAATAATTCAAATCAATATATATATATATATATATATATATATATATATATATATATATATATATATATATACTTATATATATTTCACAAATAGTGATCATAACCGATCATAATTACATTTCAATTCCACTCTTTAATTTCTGTATTATCTTTCAAAGATATACTCATCTCACGTACTACTCTATACTCGCATTCATGTATATTTAAACATATATTTCCATCATTGTTATCATTTTCTTTGTTATATGTGATAATAACTGCATATAACTTAAATCCACATTATGTTTTCAAGGACAAATTACCTTTCATTCATTCATAAGTTTCAGTTCGTTATTTTCCATATCACATTCATGTTTCATGAACGATTTATACTATTGCATTTTCTATATTTTCTTGTTTCATGCCTATTACACATGACACTTCATATACTTATGTTATGATGTCTATGAAATCACAATTTCATTCATGTATTCTTATTCCTCTATGAATCTACTTTACTTTAGAAATTGGAACCATTCCAATCGTGATCATCCAAACTAAAGTTATGGCATTTTCATGCCAAACTAGTCAATTTACCGACATTACACTTGGGACAGTTTGTAATACTCATTTTCCAGTGTCTTGACCCATATTTGATAATTTGTTCTTTGCACTCCTTTAAAGCTAAGGTGCTATGGTTCTTCCAATTGGAATCACCCAAATCGGAGCACCGAAACTCTAGTTATGTCCTAAACAACTCCGGGATTACTCTATGTTCAAAATGTAAACTTAAATTTATTGAACATGGCCCCACTTTGAGTGAATTTTGTGCCACATGGAATCAGAATTTATGTACTCATTCTAGATGTTTGGTTCCTCCTTGAAGTCTAATTTAATTATCCACTTGAATCACCAACCCGATACAAATATAAGTTATGGCTTAAAATAAAAACTGGTCAAAGTAGGTGTACTAAGAGCATGTCCGAATTGTACCTAAGACATGTTCGCTCACAGGACCTGCTCCTGACATGTTCAAGGTGTACTGGTACATGTCACCTGAAAATGCCCAGAATGTGTGTTTTTCTCCCATTTTTCCATATTTTTCCATCCAAACCAACTCTATACTTCATACACACATCAAAACCATTTCATATTCACCTTGTAACCTCAATTATACTCAAATCATCCTTCAATGGATATCTTTCTTCAAAAACCCCTCATGATTTACTCTCGAAGCAACTCTAATATGGGTAATAACTCATATATAAACTAAATGATGATGATTATTAGGGCTTGTTCTAACCCTAACTCCAATTATTCTCAATTAAACCATGAATCCAACTCAAAAGCGGGAGGATTATATACTTTTCTCGGTGCTATTTAAGGTTTTACCAACCATACTTTCCATAATTTTAAGGTTGATGAAACCCTAGAAAATCACCAACTTATCCAAGGTTGTTCCATACAACCCAAAACATATATTCATGTTAATAGTCATAGTTCCATACCTTTTTTCTTGTTGAACTCCTCTCCTTCTTCCTCTCTTCTCTTCTTCTTCTCTTCCTCTTCCTCTTCTTCTCTCTTTTCCTCTATTCTCTCTCTACTGGGTTGTCTCTCAAAAATGAATCAAATTTGGTCTTAAATCCATGTTTTGTTAAGGCCATGTTTGGCCAAGTCATTTTTAATTTCTTTTCTCATTTTTGCATCTTGGTCCCCCATTTCTCTTCTATTTGCACCCTAACTTATTAAATTTCTATTTTTGGCATCCCATCTTTTCACAATTTCCATAATTGCATATCAACTTATTGATTTATGCCATTTATGTCCTCAAGTGGTAATGACCCCTTTACCCTTGGCTTTCCCATTTATGACCACTAGGTCCTCAATTGGTAAATTACATATTTAATCTTGTCTTGCATTTATTAATTTCTGGCTCTATCATTTTACTCAAAAAAATTCCATTTAGTTTAATATAACCTAAATGTTTCGAAAACTGCTTAGGGTATGTCAGTGGTGTTACATCCTCCTCTCTTCTACTCCTAGACGGAGAATCGGTGGTTAATACTCATTTTCTTAGCCCCGGCGGTTGAGAAGTGCTCGACCCCTTCGATAACACCCGCCTTCGTAGCAACACTAGCCCCAACAGGAACAACAACCGAGGGCCATCGAGGGTTAACGAAAAACTCTGGAGTTAATGGCTCTGACGTGCCCGACATCCCGTCTGGAATCTTAGGCTTACTTCCATAAGAAGACAGTACAGAGTCAGATCCCACTAAAGATGGCTTCAAAGCCAACATCATATTCCACCTCCAAGGCCTTTTTCTCTTTAGCTACCTCTGCGCGGAAAGCAGACAACTCATCTTTGCTAGCCCCAAGCTCTACAAGTAACGAAACCCGCTCCGCCGTCCGACAAGCCTCTCCAGAAGGAGCTAAAGCCTGTCGAGCCACATCTAACTCAGACTCCATCTTCCGCGGCTCAGCTTATATCATTGGACTCGCTAGTTCAGATTCCATCTTCTGCATTCTATGCCTTAATTACTACCCAAATAGTGCTATTTTACACCCTTATTAATGCAGGTTTTGAGCACTTTTTTTGTAATAATCACCCTAATTAACCCAATTGGCATGTTAAGGACCTAGCAAGGCTACTAATCAAATTTTGTGGCAAGTTTTGTTGTTTTTTTAGGCTATTTATGCCAAAGTTATTGAATCAGCTCAACCGCGAAGAAGTCAAATTGAACTCAGAGTTGCAGGTTAGAAACTAGAAGAAAAGATAGGCAGAAAGCAGAAGAAAAGGAGCAAGGCTGCGAAATTTTTGCAACCTTCAACTTCAAAATTTCACAGGTTGCAAATTTTCGCAACAATGCGCAACCTGCGAACTTAGTTCACCACTTTTTGACCCGTTTGACTCATTTTTGACCAATTTTTGTGTTTTCCTGAATTGTTCCTTTTGTAATAGTGATTAATTCAGGCTCTTTTGTAATTTTTCTTGGCTGGAGACAATATATAAGTCCCAACCATCACCGTAATAAAAAAAAAATAGGACCTCTTGCTCCATTAATAAAGCTTTTTGGGCGGGAAGCTTTCATCTCTTCCCGCACTTTCTATTTTCTTCTCATCAGCCCTCACTTACCTTCACTACAAACACCCTCCGAGGACAACTCGAGGATGAGGCTGTAACTTCTTTCCTGGAAGAAAAAAGGCTATCAAGTGTGCTAGGATCCTCGAGGCAGGTCGAGGGGTTATATTTTTTCACACAGACCCACCATTGCTACTATTCTCCCTTTAACTTTAGGTGTTGATCCCTTCTCAGTCACCTTGAATGGGTTGTTACTTGGTGCAGCTAGTCTATCGATGCTTAATGTTTGAGTCAAGGTGACTTGTATTTTAACGACTGAGAACACTAATGGCTAGTGGATGCCATTTTCAGCTGATAGTTATTAAGGGTCAATTTTTATAGCTAGTACGAAGATCCTGGCTCGAAAATGACTATAGGTCATCCTCTCAACGCCGAGTGAAAGGACCTCGAAACCCCTGGCCCTAGAATCCAACCCTGACCTAACACTTCAAAGGAGTTCTATTTTACATTTTAACTTATTTTTAATTTTTTTAGTTTTCCAACTATTTAATCTCCGGTTTTATCAAAACCCTGAATCCAAACCAAATTCACCATTTTGAACTCAACTGTGAATCATTTGTGCGAAGAAAACCCATCCCTGTGTTCGACCCTAGAGCCACTATACTACAGTAGCCATGCTACGACAGTAGGAGGAAATAGGTTTATAAATTTTGTTGATTCAGGATACCCTCCGTGCCTCAAATCAAATGGCGTCGTTGCCGAGGATGGTGCCTTAGTGCAAATGATGAACTATTGAACACTTGTGACTCACTACAAGTTCCGTGAATTTTCTTATCATTTACTGCTGCTTTTTTTTTAGTTTCATTTTATTGAAAAAAAAGCAGGTAGATTACTTTGTTGTTTGTTTGGTTCTATTCTTTATTTCAAGTAGAGTGCATGTTCTAGTGGGCTTGGAATAGATCAAATGAACCCCCAAATGAAGGCAACATATAGTCAAAAGACAAGTGAGTAGAAACCTAGTGCATATAGGTCCTCGAGGGATTGCAGATACCCTCCATGGGTGAGTGCATCTCGCCGTGACCGTTTTCCAACTAATGCATTATATGGCAGAGCCATAACCCTAGTTGGGGAGAATTTTCTCATGGAAATCAAGACCCACAAAGATGAATTTCCCCGCACATCCACAGATCCTCACTCTCACCACCCCACCCACCCGTAATTAACTCTTTCAATTACAAGCAACACTGAGCTCGAGCAAATTGGCGGGTACTTTATGTGAGGAGAAAGGTAATGTCTAAACAAATCAAAGAATTTATACTATGGAGAGCTCTCTGAACCAAAAATTAGATGGGCTTCAAAGTGACCTTGATCAGAAAATTGACATTCTGTAGTACTCCATTTCAAGGCTCACCAATCAGTAGAATGTTCACCAAGAGGAAGAGAATCCAGAGGGAAAGTGCCCATCACCAAGATGAGCATTATAAATGTTAAAGCAATCTCCCATTGCCGATCGAGGGCGAAGGGGAAAGGAAGTAGTGGAAGAGCCCCAAAAGCTTATTCTTAAACCACTTCCCACAAAATTGAACTTAGTAGCACCGCCTACCACCAACACCCACCGCCAAAGAACACCTCTCCACCTAATGCATGATCCACTCTACACTTGCAGCACATTCAATCAAAACACCCCACGCTAAGGTCATCCCATCTCGCATCGCCTGCACACTTTGTAGTTAGTGCCCATGTTCAAACTTTTTCCACTACATCACATACATTAGCAACTACTCATATTGCATGGCACATCGGATGGTCAATACTGAAACCATTTCATTCGATTTAGAGCCACCATCTCAGTAATTATATCCAAACATCGCTCCCAAATGCCTAAAAGTTTGAGAAATCCATTAGGGGGCTCAATCTCCCCCACTTTTTGTTTTGATTTTATTTGGTGTTATTTTATTTTATTTTATTTTGATATTATTTAGTTTTTCTCTTTAGATTTCCTCCAATTTTAATTTAATCTTTGTTTTTAGCTCATTTTTATTTTTCTGCATTTTTCTTTAATTTTTCCTTGCTTATTTTTGTAGGTCTGTGCTTAATTTCTGCAGCAGGGAGTTCCAGAGTGTTCTTGTAATCTCACGAACTCACAACCCTACGAGTAGCAAATAAGATGGAGCAAATTCGCAGAAAAGAAGACAAAAATGACAACAATGTAGCAGAAACAAGGTTATTAATATATATATATATATATATATATATATATATAAGAAAAAATATTGCATAAAATTCACAGTTGTGAATTTTCACTTCCTTTTTTTGCACCTATTTTGTTTTAGCCATAACTTTTTCATCCGAACTCCGTTTTGGGCGATCTTGGTATCGTTGGAAAGCTTAGAGAGTGTAGAATCTAAATATAGCCTGAAAGAACCTTTTTGATCCTGTTATAAAGGAGTAATTTTCAAAATTCTCCAACTGGTCACTTGTTTCCTCTCTTTTCTTCTTCCAACTTGTTCATTTGAAGCCCAAATGGAGTGAATAAGGTCTCGGTGGAAAGATTACGAAGTATCCTATCCAAAAAAGCATACATTTAATCAAGGAGGGTCATCTAAATTTCCATTCCATAACCAGCATTAAAGACAAATGTAGAATCTGAAGTTGGGGAAGTTATGAAGGGAAGTGTTAATTTTTATGTTTTATAAGTTCACTTGTTTAGCTGAATGAATATAGTTACTTAGTTCTCAACATAATTCATGTTTTTAGTTTCTAGTTCATGCTTTTAGTTTCGATTAAGAAAATTTTTTGTAATGCCCACAGATAAGAAATTGAATCTTCATTCCAATGTTGTTGATGTTAAAATGGTGTAATGCTTAGTCGAGCTGGATAACATGTTGAAATTTCATGGTTTTCTGAACTTTTTTCTTCCACATTGAACGAAATCACACACTCACATTAGATTTCATTTATAGCCGAAACTCCGCTTTGCCTTCTAAGCCCCGCAAAGTCCGGCCTAGTGCTTTGACAACCCACAGGTTAGGACCCCCATGAATAAAAAGAACAACGATTCTTTCGAAAAAAAGAAAAGAAAAGAAAAAGAAAAGAAAAAGAAAAGAAAAGAAAAGAAAATTTCCAGATGCTTTGTCTCAAACCCGAGCACACCGAGGTATGGTGAAAGTTCCAGAAGCCTCGGTGCCCTAGCCAATCAATGGGAGCCACCGACTTTGTGCTCAAGCATGGGTGAATAGGTATTTAGAAATTGTAGAGCCAGAGTTTCTAGCCTATTAACAGGCGAAACCTAAAGAGTTAAATATTTAGATCCTACACTTGATGCCCTAAGCCTTAATTGTTTGAGTCATCAAGCACCTCAAGCATGGACATTTGTGAGTTAGATACCCTCAGCATTGCACCCTTACAAAAAAAAATGAGGAGTTGTGGAATAAAAGTATCCCTGATCATTAAGGTTAGTTAGTCTCGCTGTGTTTAGATAAGAGCTAGGTTGGGGGATAAACTAAGCACGCTTTATTTTGAACCTAATCAAATCAAACACTTAGGTTTTTGTGGAAAGTACAAAGTTGATTCTTCAGGAGTTGATAACGCTTTGATGACTTGGATTTTGCATAGCACACACTCTTTGAGATGGTCATTGACAGTGGCTTTGATAACTTACGTCAGAGGTTTGGGTTTTACTACTTTAATGACTCCTGAACCAGCCTTGCAAACAACCCCAGCCCACCCTCTGCTTCACTTCCTTCCTCCTCCTGCTGCTTTGATAATGAACAAAATGTTAAAACATTGCCGTCAGCAAGAAAAACTACAACTTCATACACGTGTGTTTTGAGCACTTTTTGTGGTAATCGCCTCTAATTAACCCAATTAGCATGTTAAGGACCTAGCAAGGCTACTGATCAAATTCAGGGTAAGTTTTTTTGTTTCAGAAAGGCTTTATGCCAAAGTTATCAATCAGCCTCAACTGACGGCTAGTCTAATTGAACTCAGAAACAAGAAAAAAATATAAGCATAAAGCAGAAGAAAAGGAGCAGGACTGTGAAATTTTAGCAACTTGTAAAATTTCGCAACAATGCGAGATTTTGTAAAGTGAATTTCGCAGTTGTTACAAAATTCGCAACCTCGCGAACTCGTCTCACTTCTTGATCCGCTTGACCTGCTGACCAATTTTGTGTTTTCCTCGAATTGTCCTCTTTGTAATAGTGATTAATTCAGCTCTTTTGTAATTTTTCTGGCTAGACATGATATGGTCCCAACATCACTCAATAAAAAAAGAAGGAACTTTGGCCCATTAATAAAGTAAAGGGAAGCTACCTCTTCCCGCTCTTCTTATTTTTTCTCATTTTCCCTCACACTAGCCAAACACCCTTCGTGATGACAACTCTCGAGGATGAGTGGAAGAAAACTCTTCCTTTTAAATAAGAAGGTTACCGGAAAGCAAAGGATCCTGAGGTAGGCCGAGGGGTTCCATGTTTTTCACGCAAGTATCCACTGTTGCCATCGTTTCTCCCTTTAACTTTAGGTTTTTAATCCCTTTGAGTCACCTTGAATGGTTATTACTTGTAAGATTGGGGCTCACTGATGCTTACTGTTAGATCCATTGATGTTCGTGAAGTTAATAATATGAGCCATTGGAAGGTATGTTAAGGTGACTTGTGTTTTAACGACTGAGAGCACTAATGGCTAGTGGATGTCATTTTTCAAAGGATAGTTATTAAGGGTCAATTTTTATAGCTAAATGAAGATCCGGTTTGTGAAATGACTATAGGTAATCCTCCCCAACGTGAGGAAAGGACCCTAGAAACCCTCAGTTGGCCTAGGAATCCAACCCTAGTGACCTAACACTTCAAGGAGTTCTATTTTACATTTTAACTTATTTTACTTTTAGTTTTTCAACCATCAAATCCCCTGTTTTTATCAAAACCCTAAATCCAAACCAAATTCACCATTTTGAACTCAACTATGAATCATTTGTGCGAAGAAAACCCATCCCCGTGTTTGACCCTAGGAGCCACTTTATACTACAAGAGCTATGCTACGATGAGGGAGGAAATAAAGTCTGCACCTTGCTGATTCAGATACCCTCCGCCTTGAATCACCGCCCGTCGTGACGATTTGGGCCGGGCCATCGCCACTTCACAGATGAGCGCATTCTTCCGCCTCAAAGACAGCTGCTCCTCTCAACGCCTCTTAGCTTCCAACTCAAATACCGATTTTTGAATTTGGCTTTCATTAGCGAAGCACCGTGGCCTTTTTACCGAGAACGCTGATCGGGTATACAAGCCGTAGCCTCTCCGCTCCTCAACTCGGGTCCAAATTCTCTCAGGTTGGAAGGGCTATGTTCTTGAGAAGCAAAGAACGTCACAAGAAACATATTAGTGATATGAAAAGATTAGAAAATAATACTAGAACGAGAAAAAGCGCTTCCAAGCTTACCAGTTCCGTCTATTGATCAAAATTACGATTGAGAACCTGCATTTCATCTTCAATCATTTGTTGAAGATCTTCTTTAATAGTACCGCAAGGGACCGAGATATTACATTTTCACCCTACTCGCCCGAACACCATGTGCATCCACAGATCGTTTCTGCACAGATCATGTGATGGTCAACCAAAGATCCACCCACTGGCATTCCATCAACAATTCACAGCATCCCTGCGAACTGTTACCTTTCCATGGGGGGAGCCGGGCCGCGCGGAGGTAGATACGAATTCACCAACATACGATCAGGAAGTAGTGGCTTCCTACGACCGGTCCGGGTGTACTTGGCCCTATCTAACTGACCAGTGGCCTACTCGGGAGGATGTACCACCTAGAGGGCGGCAGGAACCGGAGATGCCTCTCTAGACTCCTCCAAGGTAACGTTTCCCATAGCCGGCTGGTCATTTAAACTCATCTTAGGTGAACCCGAGATTACAATGGTCTGCACCTCCGAACCCCCATCCGGACAAGGTTGGCTCGATTCCATTACCGAGGATGGCATTAAATGGCCGCCAAAGGCTAGCATCTCTTCTCGCTTTCGAAAGAAAATCGGGAACTGCCGAACAGTATCGCCCTTCCTTCTTCTTCCCTGTCCAGGGAGCGGTGGGATATTGGAGGGACCCATGGAATGACGTCCTCCACCCCTGCTCCAGTAACTTTCTGGCGCCTCCCCTTCTTTTTCTTCGATGCTCGGGGGGCAAGACGGGAGTCCTTTATTGCCAATGGAGGACTCTTCGAACGCCACCCTTCCAACCCGCTTGCATCAGCGTGGACTGCACTCTCGCTAGTGCTGAAGGCTGCGGTCGAGGCCACATCACCACCTGCACTGTCAGCCGCTTTCTCCGCCTCTCCCCTGGGCCGGGGGAAGAACCACCCGGATTCACTGTATGTCCATACACAGTGCTCACCTCCACAACCTCCGAGGGTAGAGGACGTGGATGATTGGGACAATGTGGGCGAGATTCGTGGTGGCTTAAATCATAAAATCTTCGCGCTAGGAGGACTTCATGATGTCAGTCACTTAAAAATCTTTAACAATTTCATGATTTTCGCAAACCCATTTTCCACCTAACGCACTGGGGCTTGTCCCATCGGGTCTTTCCCGAAAGCAAATAACCCTCAATAGTGACAATCTCTTCTCCATGAATAGATCGAAGATAATCATAGGCGTGCCCGTTACTTATGCACACCCGAAAGACATCGTATGGTTAACATCAATGGAAGGTTTGCGGAACCTTGGTCTCATCCTAAGGACTTCACTAGATCACCCCTTGCCTAAATTCGGTGATTCAAAGGAGTCCTCAGAATCGAATTACAACAAGGGGCTCTATATCGACATGTATTATCTGGCACCACCTTTCTCCACCCTCAAGGTATAAGCAAAACAAACTTCTACCAAAGAAAGATCAAGCTGGTGAAGAAGGTTCAGTACACAACATCCAGTTAAGATCTGGATGACGTTTGGATGAACAAGGGCTTGTGGCGCTCTGGTAAAGTGAAAGAATTGCTTTACCAAAGCCGACACAAGGAAGCGAAGCCCGACCGCCATTTCTCCTGTGAAAACACGATTTTCCTCTCTCACATTGAAGTCACATTCATAACATGACATTGTCAATGACTTCACAATGTGCCCTCAACTCTATAGATAAGGAATAGATGGCACACTCGAAGGCGTCCCCCAGGGCCCCTTCCCTATGACCCACCCTGCTAGTGGAAGTCTCTTCCTGACCTCTTGTCATTCTACAAGCAGAAAAAAAAAATGGGGAAACTGCAATCAACCCAAAGCCATGATACCACACTGGTAAAAGGCAAAACCAATTGCAAACCCACTATGCTCTAAAGGAGGGAGTCTGCCTCAGCCCAGTCTCTAAGAATGACCCTCCCCCTCACGCTATCCCGCAGCCGTAAATGTGGCCGGTATTGAGAAATCGCAGAACTGGGGTGAAAAATGTCTACCCAGAAACGAAACCAAAACAAAGCTCCGGAAGAACAATGACGAAAAGCACACAAATACTAAGACCGGAGTATCCCCAGCAACCTCCAGCCAATAAGGAAAGATAACCTAGAAGAAATGTAAGAAACAAGGCAGAAGGTGAAATCAAATGATGGTCTTATATATAGCATCTAGAGTACAGCCGGTGCATTTAATGCACTGATGACTCATTGCCTCCATGACCAATTTGAATCCTAGCGACGCTCATTATTAGGGCACAAAGGGATGGATCTTGGGCTGTGCTCTTGGGCCTTGTGTCAACCTTAAAAGCCATGCCTCACACAAAGCCAACCATGTTTTTGTACCGCCCATTTCGAAGAATGGCCAACCCTGTCACTTCTAGACTGATCTGTTTCGAATCATATCAAAATATTATTATTAATGAATCGGGAAGACAATATATCAATGAGGAACACGACATTCAGAAATGTAATTTCATTAAATACAACAAAAGGCGTTCATATCTACATAGCAGCATTTACACAAAATTGATCTTAATTTCCGAAACAAATCCAAAGGCCAAAAAAAAAAAAAAAAGGAGAAAGGAAGGTGGCAAGTGGAATTATTGGGAAGATTCCCGTTGATCCGTATGGGTGGAAAGGAACATGTTCCATTGATTTAGGAGGGGTTAATTTTGGTTGCGTAGGATCAATTTGAGTTACGCGCTCACAGCAGCATAACTCAGAAAATCCTCCGAACGCAAACATTTCGACTCGCCTAAACCTTGCAAACTTCGCCCGTTTATGCTTCACATGATTGACTCTCTTCATCCGGCCTCGGTCCATGCAGCGTAAGTCCCACTGTGCAACACCACCAAACCACCTAAGCAAAACCAACACTAACCATTGGCACAAAAGAGTTCCTCCTCCTTCCAACCTTTTATATAGAGATCTCTTCCAACCTCGAAGGATTCCCCAAGAAACTGCATCAAATGAGACATCAAAAAACTAGCAAATTCCCCAATAATGTATACATCGGAACACCCCTGCATTAACGCTTCACCAATCCCCACACCAACCAAGTCCTAAATATTATATTTTCCCACCAATCCCCATATCAAACATGTCCTAGGTATTCTCTTTTCCAGGCCGGGGAAGAACGACCTCCCTAGTCGGGAAAAGGGGGGCATTGTGGGTACCATGGGCTTTGGCCCAGATCCTCCATCCAACAGACCCCAACAAACTCCATCCTATAGAATATGGCCCAAACAAGCCATGTGCCTAAACCGAAACCCATAGGCCCACCTCCGAACCCAATCATCTTCATTTACAAGTCGAGCCTAAACATACTTCCTCAGTCGAGTCGGAGACATAATGCCTAAACGCAATCTTTCTTGGCCGGTTACCATCTTTAAGAAGGCAGCCGGCTGACCTCCCTTAGCTTAAACAAATAACCACCCATGAGTCACACACGTAACCTTCCTGATGGTAGCCAAACGCAGAAGATAAGGGCAGTTTGGCTATATAAAGGGAAAAATAGGTCATAGAATGCGAACAAAGCGCCACCTTTCCCTTCCGTTTCGGAAGGGAATCGCCTACTTCCCATGTAAAGCGACAATCCACCTCCTCCATAAAGCATGTAGGGTGAACGTAGAAGGTAAAGAGGACTTATGGACTAAAAATGGATTGATTCTCTCTCTCTAGATTTCAAGACCGACTTTCAAGATCGTAGGCGACGCGCACCACCGCCATTCTCTTGTTTACTTTGTAGGTACATGCTGGCAAGTTGATGCGAACCAATGACACAGAAAATTCAGGAGACTACAATAACAAGGCTTCAAATCACAAATTTATGTGACCTTATGTTTTAATTAAGTACATTAATTATCTATTAAGGAGTTCTTGAACACTAATATCTTTATCACAAGAAATGGGTACCTACAATTTCTGATACCTCTTTTCTAGTATATTTAATTTCTTAAAAGTGTTATCGATTATGAAGAAAAATAGAAGCATTCATATCAATGATAGAAAAATAGTGTGCTACCAAAGTGAAGCTCAAAGTCCTAATTCTCATTTGGTTAAACAATACAGTATATTATTATACAATTATTTTTAAAAGAAAATTTAAAACTATAATAGAACAATTTATGATTGTACCTTTTTCCGACTCCACTCATGCCATCAAGCTTTGTAGTTGAATTAAGCAAGCCTAAATCAACGGTACATGGAAATAAAGAATTAGAAAAAACCAAGCAAGATAAATTTTGTATTTCAAAAGAAGAAATAAGATTCCAATTGTAGGTTTAATTTAAAGAAGCCTTGCGAAATTCTTTTTAATCTTATAGGAGACTTTCATACCTTTAGAATGATTGGCTCAATCATTCTACCTTTCTTTGATGATCTCATATAAAGAGAAACCACTTTTTTCTTTATAGATCCGATGACGACGTTAGTCTTTAGCGAGTGAGAGAGAGAGAGACATCACCCAAAAGCCTAGAAGAGAATAAAGGAATTAGTAACTGAAATAGATTTCATTTTTTTCCTTATGATGTGTCCACCTTAGTAAGGTTTTTATATCAGTGACACCAATGATATCATTCCCATAATTAGGTGTTTATTTTTTATATATCTTTTCTATATATAAAATTTAATATTTTTCCTTGAGGTAATATATTTTGTATTTGAGGATTTATTCTTATGTAATATGCTTTTTTTAGTATATGTTTAGTTATCTCCTAGCATAAACTGAAGTAATCTTGCATTACATTAATTTTCTATGCAATGGGAGTGTTTTGCTTGTTTGATGGATGTTTGAGAATTGTTTAGTTGATGGTATACTTTTAGAACTTACAGCTACGACTTATGTGTACAAGGTTAGCAACATCTAACTACAAGAAGTAAGGATCCAATTAGTAGGATTAAAGAAAACAAAGCATAATGAAGGATTCCATTTACATGCAGAGACAGAGTGAGTTGAAGGAGGTAGAGGATTACAATATAATGAGACACAACAAAAATAAGAGATTTCCTGCTTAAGATATGCAGTAAAAGATACATACAATTGATACAATTAAACTCAAAACAAGGAGGAAAAACATGTGAACAATAACATGGTTTAATAAATTAATTGGAAGACATCAGGCTACCAAAAATGACAATCATTTGGATGCCTAAATGAGAAGTATCTATGAAAAGATGATAATCATTTCCTTATCAAGTCTAATATATGATTCTTAAGAGTTGAGAATGAAGTCATTCATTTAAATGTTTGAATGTGAGATCTTAAATTGGTTTTTGATTAATATTGATGTTTCTTAATATATATATATATATATATATATAATCTTTTTATCAAAATAGAAAATAAATAATAAAAAAAAAACAAACAAAGATCTTGAATTGTCATCTTAGCAAGTCTAATATATGATTCTTAAGAATTGAGAATGAAATCATTCATTTAAATGTTTGAATGTGAGATCTTAAATTGGTTTTTTGATTAATATTGATTTTTTCTTAATATATATATAAACACACACACACATATATATATGGTAATAAACATAGATTAGGTATATATGTAGTGACCAAAACAAATATTTTGTGTAATGTTAGTTTGGGAATCAAATCTCTTCATTCCCATCCTAAATTGGGCTAGATATAAATCTTTATATGCCAAATCCTATGCACATTTGAGAATTTCTATTCTTTAATAATAGGATTTAGAATGTACATTAGAAAATAGTCTTCAAGTTTGAATATTCCCAAATTTAATCCACATGGTTAAGGAGAAGATTGAAGTCATTACATATCTCAATATCCAAGATTAGTGTTTTTCTTTATAACACTTCCTTAATTTTGGATTTTCTTTGGTGAGAAGGAAGAGAGGCTAAAGGCTATGGTTCTCTCTCTCGTTTCCAATAATGAACGATGATTCACTTTAAAAAAGAAAATAAGAAAAAAAAAACGATGGAAACCCTATCCCTTAAGGAGTACTTGCAAGAGTGGTGAATACTCAATCCAAGAATTTGATGAATATTTTAAATATTGTGAAATAGTTTCACAATTGAGTTTGCCACAAACACCTCGGTGGACTAGTGTTTCTAAATGGAGAAATTGGATTTTATTGGATTGTATTCAATCTATGATTAGTCAAACATATCTTCCAATATCTTTTGAGGGTATACCCTAGAGACTACTATGTCTATTTATTAATCTGCCTGAGGTTGGTTTAAAAGACACCATATGATATGTCAAGTGGGAAGTCCTTAGTTTGTCTTTTCTTCATATTTAGGGTCAGAAGCCAGTGACGTACACATTCTCAACATAACCAAACTAAGAGGTACTGACTTGGGGATATCCTAAAGAAACCGGGATGTTACTACTACTATATCTTAACAAGAAAGGTTTGTTACTGAAAATGGCACTTAGAAAGAGTATTCATATTCAAACCTGACAAGTGGGAGTATAGGTTTTCTTGAAGAAATTCAACACAAAATATTATTGAAATAGTTATGGAAACTTAACAAACCTCACAAGCTATTGTGAGCCTACACAAGTCACACAGGGTCTAAGAAGGTGTTGTAGGATATATGAAAATCAAGCTTAAGGTGTAGGAGATACATCATAATCATGAGAGATATAGATTTCTTATGATTGATAGTCATGATGTGATTTCATGGATCATGAGGATCCATATCCTACATGGAGCTGTCTGTTGGACTCCCAGGAGATGGTTAGAAGCTATGAAGTCTGAAATGCAATCATGTGTCATATCAAGTTTGGACCTTGATTTGATCCACATGAAGTTTTAAAAACCGTAGGGGCAAGTGGGTTTTCAGAAAAAAAAAAAATAGAATGGATGGTATTGTGCATTCCCTTAAAGCATAATTTGTTCTAAAGGGTTCCAAGCAAACTCATGGTATTGACTATTGTGAAACTTTTTCCCCAATTACTATGCTTAGGTGTATCAAAAATTTTCTTGCGATAGCTATGTACTGTGATTAGGAGATATGGAAAATGGATGTCAAAACAACATTTCTTAATAGAAACTTGTTGGAGGATGTGTACATGACATAATTAGATGGTTTTGTTAATCTTGAGAATTCTAGAGAGGTTGTAAGCTTCAAAGATCCATTTACTGATTACAACAAGCATCTAGGAGTTGGAATCTTCATTTTGATGAAGCAATTAAAGTATTTTGCTTCATAAAAATGAAGATGAACCTTGTGTTTATAGGAAGGTTAGTAGGAGTGTAATAGTTTTTTAGTGCTCCATGTTAATGACATATTACTCATTGGAAACAATATTCTTACCTTGCAAAACTACAAGTCTTATTAGGAATTTTTCTCCATGAAAACTTTAGTCATACTACTGTATATTTCAAGTATAGTGATTTAAAAGAGATGATTTAATGCTGGTTATAGTACATATATAGACATAGTACTAAATAGGTTCAACATGCAAAATTTCGAAAGAGGATTTTTGTTAATGTGTCATGGTATAAATTTAGGTTAGAATTAGTGTCCAACGACATAAGGTGAGCAGGATTGCATAAGTAAGAGTCCATATACTCTTGCTATTTGATCCATTATGTTTGCGAATTTGTGTAGAGTCATTTTCAGGATTCATATGGGCTTGGGAAGCTTTGCAGGGTCATTTCGAAGGTTCACATAATTTTTCCAAGTTTTGAAAGGCTATCCAAAGTCGATTTCTTCCTAAAGCTAAGTTTTTGCTATGTCCTAACATCAAAATGGCTTACGAACCTTCACAAACCTGTGCGAAAGTCAGAAAATTGTAGAAGCTCATCCAATTTCCTTTTTGTAACTTCCCTAGACCTCTTGAAATATGGAAAACTCCTTGTTTCCTTATTCTTGCTCCTTGTAATAGTTTAATCCCAATTTCTTCCCCTTGAGGCTCTTGAAAACTCCATACATAGTAGGAAGTTTTCCTTAGGTTTCTTGCTCACTGGCACTTATAGTTTTCCAATCTAAGAAACTACTTTGCATCATACTAGTTTGTATCCCAACTAATTATTAATAAATCCTTTTCTCAACTCAAATTACTAAGCACATGAATTGAGATATAGGGCCCATTGGCATAGCCTATAATATGTAAATATCAATGGCTCCTTTTAACCTTACTGATACATCCCACAAGAAGACCAATTATTAATAAATGCATGGACATTCAATAAATCCAAAATAGCATAATTCAGTCTATGCTATCCAAATGGAGTAGAGGTTTTAATTTTTTTACATACATGGTCTTTACAATTACAATATCCCAAAATTGAATTTCATGATTTCATCTTTGAATTGCAAATTATTTTGAATCTAAAAAATATTCGAATATATAATACTGGCCCTTATCATATTGAATCATAAGTAGGAGAATCATGAGAAGGAAAGGGAATAGTTTTCCATGAAAAAACCTATCAACTTAATGATTGCATCCCATTTCGCTAAGATGGAATAAAACCATTGAAATTATTGATACTTGGAATAACATAATTCAATTTCTCACCCATCACATTACCTAAGCCGAAGACGGGGAGAGAATTTGTAAAACCTTTCTATTCCCCACCTACCCACTAATCTAAAATGGAAGAAAACCGCAATGAGAAATCAACAAATAAAAAAATAAAAAGAAAGCATTGAATAAAAGAGAAGCAAGTTTAAAGAGAATCAAGAGAAGAAACATAAAAATTAGGGTTTCAATGAAACTTTCAAAGAACTGTAATGTGGAAAAATTTTTTACCTTAAATAATGATTGAGAGAGGGGAACCAAAAAAGTTAGGCAAGAGAGGGTGAGTAGAGTGTGTAAAAGCAGAGGTACGTGAGAGAGGGGGAGGGAAGGGGAAGAACCAGGGTAGACATTCATTGCACTTTCGGGCAAAGAGCCTTAAAATGTCAATTCACATCTATGGTCAAATTAATTTAATTAATGACAATCAGATAGTACAAGCTATCTTTATAATTATATGAGCTTATTTAGTAATACTTCAATTAATTCCGTGACTCAAAGGTTGAAGAGAACTTCCTACAACCACATCAATTCAATAAACATGATTGTATATAATTTTAGTTATGACATTTTATGACCCATGCTAAATTTTTGCGGTTATTACCTATTTTTGTTGTAGTGACCATTGTTGTTGACATTTTATAATCATGCATTGAATTTCTAAGGTATGACAGCTCGGGCTATCCCCTTTAAAACACATTTTTCTTGCAATTTTACACTTCCTCTTTATATCAAACTCTCTCAAACCTTCCGAAACATCCTTAAATCCATCCTCCATCTTCCAATTACACCTCATAAACTCCATCAAATCACAAGATTCAAGCATCACCCCTAATTTCTCTCTCTACACCACACCAACCATTTTCCATTGAAACCCATCAGCACAAAACTCAAACCTACTTCATATTTACTTCTTGATTCAACTTCTAAACTAAATTTTAAGGGCTTTGAAGACACGAATTTCAATTTATAAGATCAAGCGCGATCTACTGACAATTATGCGTGGTTTCTTCTACATTTTGTTGATTTGTGTATGAGTTGGAAATTTTCCTCAAAGCTTTGGATTTGGTTGATATGAAGATAGTTTGATGTTTGATGGTGGATTTGATTATTGTTTGATGAATCATTGATTTAAGGGCTTTATTATTGTGTATTTGGGAGCAATCTAAGGCACCTTCAAAACTTCATGCAAGAGTGATTAATAAGATGCACTCAAGGTGTTGGAAAAAAAAAGCTCAAGTGAGCTCCAAATTTGCAATTGGTTTCAAAATGAGTTCCTGGCCTATCTTTTGAGAAGACTTACCATTCTACCACAAGTGGGGATCGAGTAATTGGAGTTAGAAACATGCCTTGATTGAGTTGGACTTGATGAGTGTGTGGTACTGCTCATGCTTGAAAGATGAAGTTAAAGACCTACTTAGGGTGTTGAAAGGAGAGGAATTTAGAAGCCATTGGTGTATGATTCATTCTTCAATGGTTATTTGAACTTCATGTTAGTTGGAACTCCTTTGTGTAATGTGTAAGTAGTGAATAATAGCTTGCAATACCTAATAACAAATGGATGATTTTGGTGGCAACCACATGTTTTCAAAGTGTCAACACCAAGATATTAACTTCATTCTACTTCCTCCACACATCCTCAAGCTTTCAAGAGACCCTCAAGAGCTTCTTGTTCACCTTCCACATCCAACTTTAGCATGCTTTGAGGAGTTGACAAATGTGATTGAGAAGGTGATATTGAGTTCATTTTTATTAAAAAGATGATTGCAAAAGGTTGAACAAGGAGTATTTGAAGCAAGTCATATTTAAATTGAGGTACTTCTAGAAGCTTGATCACCCTAAGGGGAGTTCTCTTTCCTGTTTTTGCTTTTCTATTCTGATTAGTGCCCAAAAAGTGCTGTTTTGAGCCACACAGTGAGATAGGTTTGAGTGCTTTTCTTGTGGTAATCATATCAATGAATAAGCTTGATTGATGTGTTCGGTCATAGTACCACTTGATGCCATTTCGAGGTTTGTTTTTGGGTGATTTTGCGGTCTTCGTATACGACCATTATGTTCAAGTTTGATGACAAGTTATCTTGAATCTGAGAAGGATTTACAATGTTTTCAACCATAAAAAATGAAGAGATATGGAAGTGGATTTGAAGGAGGATGCAATGGGGATTCGAGTAGCAAAGCTAGGCCTTGATGGGCAAGCGGGAATTTTAGCTATGAAGTTGCAAAATTTCGCTGGGATTGTTCTCTGGGATTGCGAAATTTCGTGATCATAGCAAAATTAAGCAATCTGGCGAGTGAAGAATTTTAAGCTAATTTGTGAAATTTGACATGTGAGAATTCTTGTGCCTAGTGAAAATTCCCAATTTAACTATCTCACACAAATTAGCTAGGCTAAGTCCCATTAACTGATAAAAATTTAACTAGCCCGGTAATCTTGTTGATAGTAAAAATTTCTTGATTTCGTATCTCTCTGTAGAATTCATTGCGAAATTTTAAGCTATGCTAATGAATTCCCACTGCAACTATGAAATTCTTGCCTGTGTTTTTTGGTATTTTTGGTTCCAGCGACCAACGTTTTGATGTATTACCATTTTGACCCTTATGTAATTTCATATTTTAGGCATTTTTGTATTTTCACACTTTGGGATGTACTATATAAACCCTCACAAACTTGTAACCCTAAGCAACTTTTCATTCAATACAGTTTTCCCGGCTTTTCATTTTGAGGTTTTGTTTGCTCTCTTCTCTCTCCTCTTTCTTTCATTTTCTTGTCCGAGCACCCCGCCGGGGATGACAACTCGAGGGATGTAGCTAAGCCTGTCTTAGAAGAGGAGGTTGCTAGCTTGGTTTTTTAGAGGCTGCTGCGAAGGTTGTCCTCATGCTTTGAATATTCTGGTACTGCATTTATGGTTCCGGCACCAAACTAGGGTTTAATGTGTAATTTAATGTTGTTCCTTAGGTAAATACTTGCCATGCTTTAGGGTTCGGTGCATGCTTAATACTAGATGCATTGATATCAACACAGATGTCATTTACATTTGTGGAAATGAGGTTAAATCTTCAGAGGGCTTCAAGCCCGAATGGGACTTTAAATGCTTAGTATTTGGTTGACTCAAATAAATTGGTTCTAGGAGGTTAGGTTTATAGCTAAATAGAGATCTGGTTTGGCTTTGACTATATGTCATTTGCCACTAATGCGAGAAATAACAGGGACTTTGTAATACCCAGTGTTGTCAAGCTGATGACCCAAACCTTGAGTTTCATTTCACACTTTCATTTAAGCTTTACGAGTTGACAGGTGAACAAACAACCTGTTTTCCAACAAAATCCACAAATCCAAACAAAAGCCTCACCATTTTCGAACAACGTCTGAAATAATTCGTGGGATGAAAACCCATCCGTGTTAGACCACTGAACCGCTATCTTGCGGTAGCTTGACTACGGCGGTGCTAAGGCTATAGGAAACAAATTTTGTTGATTCCGCTCACCCTACCGTGGCACGAATCATATTCCATTGAGGACAATGCATAATTTAAGTTTGAGAGGGGGGAGTTTCTCTTTGTTTACAAGAAAAATTCTATCATCAATATGTTGTAGTTCTTTTGTGTTTGATTAGTTAATTTGTGTTTAGTTTTAGTTTGTTTGCTTGTTTGTTTATGCAGCTTTTAGTTGTTTTTAGTTTTTAGTTTGTTTTAGTTAAAAATAAAATATTAAAAAACAAGGGCAATTTTTTTTTTAGTGAGTATGGTTTGGATGTTTGTTATAGGCCAATGATGAAAATTGATTGAACTGTTGATAGCATGTGAAAAATGAAAGGTGTTTTCATTAAATTCATGGTTGACCCTATGGTTGGCTAAGTTTAGCTACAAACTGCCAGCACTTCAAAGCCTGAGTCACACACTTGATATTTTTCTTGGCTTAGAGAAGAATTATGTGAACATTCATTTTGATCTCTAAGAACTCTAGAACTTGTTCGATTATTGCTCAAGGCAAAATCTTAGAAACCACAACTTGTAGGAAGTGATTTAGGCCATTTTTTGACCGATTGAGCCTTTCTATCCAATCGGCACATGATCATATCCATAGTCACCCTCTTTGAGCTTAATTTGTCTTATTCTTGGTGAACCAAAAATGCACCTTACTTTTGTTTGTTTTCCTTCAATTAAAAACCTGATTTACCCATAACATGTGTGCTTATTGTTGCAATATTTGGGGTGATGATGGATTGGGTGTTTGATTGAGATTGATGAAAAAAAAAAAAAAAGAAAAAAATAAAACAAGAAAAGTAAACAAAAAGAATAATAAAGTGAAGGTTGAGTAAGCTTGATTTCATAGCCTTCCTACCTTAGGTAATTAAGCCCTAAGGGGTGTTTCAACACCTAGTACCCTAAGGCCGATTGGTCTAGGAGCTACTAACCTAAATCTCGCTAAGGGTAGGTACAAAGCTTAAGGGAATCAAACATTGCACTACTCTTATAACTTTTTTGTCGGTTGTGTGAATATAAGGAGTATGGTGATCAAAGATGAATATGAAAATTAATAAGTTTTGGGGTGATGTGAAGTATTGGTGAAAGTTCATTGGAAGTTGGAAGAAAGAAATGTATGTCTATGGGTAAACTTGAGCCAAAAAGTATCCTTTATCATACCTATAACCCGAGTTGTACATTACAAGCTTAGTGCAGACCTTTTGATCTTAAGTGTTGTGTCTAGTATACTTTAAGGGAGAGTGATATGAAAAAACAAGCCTATGGAGTTCTAGTACATGTACTAATATGAGATCCTCCATTCATTCATATTTGCATAAATCCATCCGGGTTGTATTTGGTTAATTTGGATTCACAAACAAATGAAAAGAGTTACTAGCCTAAGCAAACCCAACTTAATGGTTGAACTTTTTCTTCAAAAACATGTTACCTTGATTTTTCTCCATGCTATTAGATTGGTGAGATCATTGAGGCAAAACATGTTACACTCATATTTGTTGTTTGCATGTTTTTTTTCTTTCCTTAAGGACAAGAAAAATAATAAATTTGGGGGTATTTGATATTGCGTTATTCAACACTAATCATCTATCATTTACATGAGCTAAATTTTATTTTATAGGTTATATTGCTTGTTTATGCCATCTTTTGTAGGTACACTTTGGAGCAAAATGAGCATAAACAAGACCAAAGGAGACAGAAAAAGACCGAGAAGTCACCACATGCTACATCCAGCAAGTATTATTATTTTTTTAATCTTTATGATGATCTCCCATGACTATCCTAGTGTTATAGATGCATTCTATACTTCACAAGCATTCCATAGAGCCCATGTTTTCCCAATTTGGAGTTCGGATGGTCAAGATATGGCCTTGGGAAGTGAAGAAGGAAATGCAGTGTGCAGCATGTAGCAGCAAGCCACGCCTAGGCCTGGCATCGTTGTTCCTAATCATGCTTCTATCATGCCTAAGCATGAAATCCTACACCTAGGTGCCACTACCAGGCCTAAGACCCCCCAAACTAGATTTTTAAGCGAAATTCTCAACCCTAACTTCATGGAGTATATATAGAATGCATTTTATTAAGGTTTGAAAGGCTTGAAACATTTGAGGACTTCAAGAATAAAGGCAGAAACATCTTTTCTCTCAAAGTGGAAGATAAAAATCCAAGCTTTGGGGAGAAGATTGATGAACAAAGCTTCATCTACATCATTTGTTTTCTCAATCCCTTTCTTATTTCCTTTTTAAGCGCTTTGAATATCTTGATTTGTATTATGGATCCTTGGATTTTAGGCTAGAACTCTAATCTATGGTTTATATGTGAACCTATATGTATTGATTCCATTATCTTTTATGTTATTGAAGTGAGGACCCGAGTAAAGTGTAACAATAGATTACCGTTACAGTACATGCTATAAGCCTGAGAATTTTTCTAGATCTCGGATAATGACACGGACCACACTTTTGAGTTCATCTCGTGAAATCTATTTGCACAGTAGAATTACGTCGAAATCTGGGATAGTCAGAATTTCACGATTTCTAGGCAAAATGAACAAACTACATGGCGGACATATGGCACGAGGACACGTTCCATGTGGCACCAAACAAGTGGACACTTGGCACATAGAAAGCCAAGTGTCACATTCTCCTCATGCATGAAATGAGTGGAGGGAAATAGGTGGCATGTGAAACACATTGCCTAGTGGTTGCCATGTGTCAAGATGAATTAAGAGAGGTGTCCTACACCTAGACCAAAAGGAGTTCGGTGGGGGAAAAGATAGAAGGAAAGGAAAAGAAAGAGGAGAAGGAAGTCCAATTTTCTACTGGTATTCCAGCATTCGAACAGCGAGAGTTCAACGGTTAAGAAGCGAGCTGGACTGCGCTCTAAGAGGTAAGGGTTCTCTCCTACTCTGGTTATTCTGTGCCTAAGGACCATCCAATGGCCATGGGGTGTAGCCCTAACGGTGGGGCTAGTTCGAGAACAATTTTGATCAAACTGTTGATGATTTAAGGACAAGTTTCTAAGTCCTTTCTATCCTCAGGACTGCAGTTCTGAAACAGGTTGTGTTTGATGGAAAGCATGGGATCTGAGTGTGACTATTTTGTGGTGTGTCATTGCTAGGTAATAACCGGATTGACATGTTAAAGCGTATGTAGCCACGGGTGCGAATCTTAGATCTAGTTTGTGTGTTGTTGCTTGATTGAATGACATGCAGATTGTGTGAAAATTATGTTGATATATGCCTACTTGATGTACTGACATGGGTTATATGGTGGATGTGAATTATATGCAGTAGATATAATTATTCATGGATTTTAAATGTTGCATGTAGCTCTCAATGTGCAAGTAACATGAAACATCATGCAGCGGCATCAGCATTACATGTGCAAGGGGACATTACGTGAAACGAGTGTGAGTGCAACGCATGGTTTTGAACAAAGAGTTTTTATCGAAGGGTTATCCAATGAATGTTATTGGAGGGTTGTCCAATGAGTTTTTATTAGAGGGTTATCCAACGAATGTTATCGAAGGGTTTTGCATTGAGTTTTTCTATCGGAGATTCGCTCAATGGGTTTCAAAAACAAAAATCTTTTATTTTGAAAACAGTTTTTCAAACATGGTAAATGCATGTGTGGGGGAGTCGGTGAGGACTCAATACATGGAGCATGGCATGTAGACATTCATATAGAAATGTGCGTGTTTTTACTTGAATGGGTGTGAATGTGTGAATCATGACATTGCATTAGGTGGGAAGTAGCCCTTGTAGGAGACTTCCTCCTCTTGGGCATTACTCACCTTTGTTGGGGAAAACATTTCAAATCTTTGGAAGTCTTTGTGGAGATGGACACATCTGAGATCTTAGTTGGGAAGAAGGCCATATTAAGGTTTATCCTGTATTTTGTAAAATTATGGGCAAAAAACCCAGTTTATGTTTATGTAAGAGAAAAGAGTTGTAATAAAACTCATTTTGACTTGTTCAGTACAGTTTGGAAAGTTTTTCCCATATTTTATGTCGCCCTTATCATATAGAGGCTATAATGTTGAATTTACTGTGTTTTGGGAAAAGTGTTGGAGGTGTAGGAAATGCCAAGAAGGCCACTGCATGTTTGGACAGGTTTTAGGTCACGACAAGGGTTTCCTGGTCGTGATAGAGTTTTCTGGTCCTGTGTCGCGACAGGGGTCCCCTGTGTCATGACATGGTTCACAGGCTTCATGCGGTTGCTAGGTCGCGGCCAGAGTTTTCTATGTGGCGATGGTGTTTATTTCTACGTCGACAATGTCGGCGGCGAAGTTTCCTTGTCTAGCAGGGCGGTCTTGACAAGAGGGTCGGGAGATTGTGATGACTTGGTCAAGGCCAGGAGTCTCTATGTCGCGACAGAGTATTTTTATGTTCGACAAAGTGTTTTTTTTTTTTTTTTATGTTGTGACAGAGCTGGGTTTAGACCAAGAGTTTTCTTATCGCGACAAAATATTTTTATGTCATGATAGAGTTTGATCAAGGCCAGAAGCTTCTATGTCACGACATAATATTTTTGTGTCGCGACAAGGAACACGGCCTTGGATGTGAATTTTATGTCGCTGACAATTCTTACGTCAGCGGCCGAGTTCAACTATACGGGGATTTTAGGTGGCGACAAAGTACTTTCTTATGGCACGACCAAGTTTCGAGGCACAAACCAAGAGTTTAAAATCATAGAGAAAATTTGATATTAATGACGGTATACGATTGCGTCGCCTTGGATAGTTTTAGGACATGAGGTCTTCCATATCGCGACATAGTGTTCTATGTCGCGACGGTCAAGCGAGCCTTTAGCGTCGCGATCGGTATGTCGTGTGATAGAGGCGGCTACGATCGCGATGGTGTATGCTTGTGTTGTGTCGTGTGAGAGAAGACCATGACCGCCTGACGGACCGAGCGGGCGCGCGCGATAAGTGGCTCACCAAGGTACAGGCGCGCTATGAGGTGATACGTCACGACCAGAGATTTCTATCGCGATAGACTTCATACTGTGGTAAAAATAAAAATAAAATAAAAAAAAAGGGATCCCTGGGATTTGGGGCATCACAGCATGGTATCAGAGCCTAGGTTTATAAATACCTAGAGTTAGATGTCGGACTCTAGTAATATAGCTCAGGTGTCGGGGTGGGTATCCCGATTACCTGGGGATTTGATGGAGCCTTGGGTTAGATCGTAAATTCATTATGATCTGATCAATTATTATGTATTATACACTATATACTGTATGATATTGTGTTATATGTTGTGTAAATTATATACTTGGTAAATAGTATATAGGAAATGTTGAACACTAGGGTGAGAAAATAACCTTAGGGGTTCGGTAAGTAAATAAACATGTTAGTTCAGATTGTGATGTATATTAGTAGCGGCATATCATATTCTTAGTGAAATTTTTCTCGGTCACGCTGTTGACATATGTGGATGGCAGAGTCGAGGAAAGGGACCTTAAGGTTGCCCATGAGGCAATAGCCGACCACCACACATTTTACGAAGCGGGCCTTTGTAGAGGCTATGGGTCGCTCATGAAGTCTTGCCATTGCTTAGGCTAATGCTGTTTGGGGTCGAGAGACGGCAGAGAGTAACCTCCAAAGTTTATGGCACATCATCCTCCAACATTCACAGGGGGAGGGGATCTAGTGGTAGCTGACCATTGGTTCCGACAGGTCGAAAGGGTGTTGGAGGCTATGGAGATTACCTCTAATGCCACGAGGATTAGGCTAGCTACGTTTAAGCTAGAGGGTGAATCCCAGGTATGGTGGGATTGGATTAAAGTCTCAAGGGATCCGGAGACGATGATATGGAGAGAGTTCCGAGAGCTCTTCATGAGTAAGCTTTTCCCGGCATCTGCTATGTAAGCACCCCTTTCTGGTTTGACCCAATTGGTGGGTCCGAAACGGATTCAGAGGCACTAGCCGAATTAATTTATCAAACATATTTCATTTAGACATTAAAAAGCCTTTTTTTTTTCTTTTTTTCAAAAATTACGGAAGTGTTTTCAATCATTTCGGTAGGCCCATACAATTTACATTAAACAAAAATATATTTACAATGAAGGCATTCCATGCCCATTCAAAATAATAAACAAAATCGTTTAAGAGTTTAACTCTTTTAATCATTGATGAGTCTAAAAACTCATTAGATTTTTAATCCATTTTTCTGAGTTTATTATGAAATAAATGTTGATTTGTTTAAGGAAAAAGTGGATAATTGACTCGAATTTCATTTGCGAAAAATATAGAAGAACTCAAATTCTAGCAAAAATCGAAGAAATCTTTGCGGCAATTGAGGTCCACGGCCAGAGTGAAGTCACGACAAGAATGATCGGTTGCTAGCCATTACAGGTCTGACATCAACAAATTTAGCTGAAGAAGCGAAAACTTGAACAAGTGAAGTCGTGACTTGAAAAATGAGGTTGCGACACAGAAAAAGTGGTCGAGACTAAAGGGAAACAATCGAATGGCGAAATTCATGTCGCGACATCACTTTGATGTTGCGACACGAATATGAATGATGTCGACACCACTGCGAGGTCGCGACAGAATCCGTCGATGAAGCCAAAGAGATGTCTTTGCAAAGAAAGCTACCTTGGTTTCAAATCTGAGGTTCCATTTCCATGTGTTATCACTACTATGTCACAGCGACATAAAAAGCGAGGAAACTTTAAAAAATTACAACCAGAGATAGGAATTTGAAAGTCGCAGCACAGTAACCTAATGAAGCACTTGCAAGAACACGAACTGCGACCTTTTACAAGTCAGGATCGAGAAATGATATGCTTCCCCGAAGAAAAGGCGAAGCGAAGAAATTGATGTCATGACATGCAACTGAGGTCGCGACATGGAATATAAGTGGGAAGAAGGAAATTGGATTACTAGCATTAGAGCGGAGGTTGCAAGCGAAGAAAGAAATGGGAGAAGCAAAAAGGGTGCGACATCATCATGATGTCGCGACATATGTAATTCGCGACATAGACGAAGGAACATTGAAGCGAATAAAGTCGCGACCACACGCGATGTCGCGACCACTAATCAAAACATTTGCAGAGAATGGCTGGTTGCAATTTAAAAGAAGAGTCGCGGCCCGATCTGAGCAGTCAAGATGAAGTCCATGGCGACATCAACGAGGTTGCGACTAGGGCCAGTGTTGGAGCTTTTTCTTTGGATTTCCACACAGACCTTTGGTCGGCCCGGATTCGTTTTTGGTATAAATAGATGGCTTTAGAATAGTAAAAGCCGGTTTAAGATCTTCACAACCGAGAAGGAAGAAGAGGAGCTGGTCATATATTTTAAATTAGAATTTTTTTTTTTTTTTTTGGTTTAATTTTTTGGTTTTGAATGCGCTAGCGTGCGAGAGGCAGTAGAGGCTGGTTACCGGATTATGTTATTTTCTTAAAGTATTCTTTTTGAAAATTTATGAAATCTAGACAAATTTCACAGAATTCATTTCTTCTTAGTTTTATTGCAATTATAGTGGTTATGCGTGATCGATGACTCCATTTCTTAATTTGCAATGCGATAATCGAGCAGACTCTAGCTGGTTGATTTACATTTAGTTCTGAGTCTTTCTGTATAATTCTGAGGAATTAATTTGGGTTCGATTTTACTTAATCGGTGTCGTTTTTAATGGATAAGTTCCCGATATTAGTACCTAGTACCGAGTTGAGGGAATGTATCTTTGATATCGAGGATGCCCTCTGCGTGACACGAGGGACGGAGATTCACGAGTTGAGAGCATTCTTTTAAAGTGTGTTCGGTACCATTGATGAGCTGGCGAGCTCACGAGGTTTATTTTGATAGATCCCCATTATCTGGTGAGGTTGGGGGTATATCTCATCATGGTTCTGTAATCTACGGTAAGTTCCAATCCCGATGGTAGCTTCAGATCTAATCGAGAAGGATGAATCCATAGATCACGAAGGTTAAGCCACCAATTGAGTAGTAGAAATTTTGAGAAAATCCTTAGAAGGTAAAGCAAAAGTTCTGTTGTCAACAGGAAATGGGTGTGAAGTATTGAGAAAGAAAAACACCTAGATCTTGATTCCAAAGAAAATTTGAACATGTGGTCAAGGTTAGATTCAGTTTCGAGAGAAGCAAGGATATCTAATTAGTGAATATGGAGAAATCCAATTCCAATAATGGGAAATCTTTGGACAAAAAATCTGATCCAAGGCAGCAAAACAGAGCAAATGGATTTTAGTGCCAGAACTCACTATTCTATTGTATTTCATTATGGTTTTCGTTACAGAAACCCGATTCAATCCATTCTTTATAGACAACATTTTTTTCTTCTATTTACTTTGCTTTTAGCTTAATTTGAATATATTCCATAGTATAAGGATTTTAATTTGTGTTGTTGATAAAACTTTCATTATAAGTTTTGAGTCCAATTAGTATAAAATTTATGAAGTTGGGTGAAGATCTCACCATGTCAATCTCTGGGAATGATACTGACTTACATTCAGATTTTACTATCGTAGGACTACACTTGCAAAGAACATAGACTAATTCTTTATTTTTAATTCACAGAACAATTAAGAGAAAACTATTTTATATCTACAAAATTATCCAAGGTAACATGTATGCAAGAGAATCTGTATGTTCTGTAATGCATAATTGAAAATGGAATTTTATATAGCACAAACAAGTTTTATTGCGCCCGTTGTCAGGATTCAGTGTTAATGTTAATAGAACAATATTCCGACAAAGTAAAGTGAAATAATTGAATGATTTAAATAGTGAAATAAAATGAGTTTATAATGAATATTATTTTTAGCCTAATTAATCTTTAAATGCTTGAAATATTTTTTTGGGTTTGACTAATCCTATTAATTTGAGTCAGCTGATTTCAGAAAACTTTTAATGCATAGGGAAATGATTCAAATGATTCCACAGACACTGACCAGTAGGAAACACTCACAGTTTGAGAAGACAAAGAGCAGAAAACGAAGATGGCAGATGAGAGACATGACCACAGAATAGAGGAGCATGAGCGTAAGGCCTCCACACCCATACAATGGAAGTGACTTCGAGGCCATTATTCAGAAGCATATTTGTAATCAGACAAATGCACCAGGAGCAACACTCTGAATCAAAGCAAGCTCAGACTTGAGAATGTTCAAGAACATCAGCCATCGGGTCATCCCACCGAAGACCCAAACGCTACCCAAGATCGTGATGGCTTAATACGTTGAAGTTGAAACGTGAGCTGTGAGGTGATAAATCTGATTCTCTCCCAGGTTTTCTTGAGAGATAGCAGCCACATGGTATGAATCATTACCATATGGTTCAATGATACTTGGGAAGAGTTGGTAGAAGCCTATTTGGGGCATCTTTCTCATCTTTTATCAGAGAAGAAGATAGATAATATATCTCCAAATGCTAAAGCATGAAAGCCTATATGTAGCTTGGGAAAGATTCAAAAGGTTGCTGAAGAGATGCTCGATGCATGGCATAGATTTGAAGATTCATATATATATCATGTTTAAACATACATCTAAGGGTATTATCGATGCTTCATGCCGTGGGAGCATCTTGAAACAAGTGCCAGAGGCAGAGACTTATAGAAGACCACAAAATGCAATATGAAAGCTCCATCTAAGTTTTCAAGAGGAAACAGCAGAGGAAAAGGGTCGTGAGCCGAGGCAAGATGACAGCCATGGAGGTAATGTTGATGCTGGTAATGCAGGATGAAACAAGAGAGGAAGATGCAACAACCCGCCATGCAGTAGGAGCAGAGAAAGAGAACTTATGAGAAGAAGTGTCATTTAACAAGAAGATTCTAAGAGCCGAGGAGGTTAAGCATTGAGCGCTTTCAAGGTTACATCATTACTCAAGCCAACTTAACCCGCTCACACACTGCTGCAATGTTCAGCACTGAGAACCAGAATTTCTTATATGGTGGATTCGCATTACAAGGCCCAAGGCATGGATTTAATCCTCATCAAGGATATCAACAAATTATCATGTCCAGAAAGAAGAAGAAATAATATGAAGCAAATGAATATCAGTAGTTTCTACAGTGACCCAACCATTTAAAGAACAAATGTTATAGTCATGGGGACAACAAGAGGCTTTTACACCCATGAATAGAAACTATCAGACTTGAAGCTTGTCTTTACTCAAATGTTTCTAGAATTGAGTGTTCACTAAAAACTTGAGACACAAGTAGTAAGACCAGTTCTTAATATTAAATCGTGAGCAAGGTACATTCCCCAATGATACTCGAAGAACCCAAAAGATCGCATGGCAATTCAATTAAGAAGGGAAGGATTTGAGCAGCAAATAAAAGAACAAAAAGGAAAGCAAGAGATTGAGGCGTAAAAGAAGAGATCTGGAAAGAAGGGGAGAGAAGAACAAATGTATTGAAACAAACCGAAAGAAGTGTAATGACTTAAAAGTAAGGAAGGAGTACTGTACCTTATACACCTTCAAAGTATATTTCCAGCGTAGACTTCAGGAGTCAAGAAGAGAAGAAAAGTTTTATAAATTCTTGGATATTTTCAAGAAAATAAAAATAAATATCCCATTTGCAGAGGGTGATTGTTTAAATGTTTTTGCAAAATTTCAAGGAAATACTATAAGAAAAGAAAGATACTGAGAGGAATAATAGTTGAATCGCATGTAGAAAAGCATTATCACAAAAGCTCCTAGCAAAGATGAAAGACCTCGGCAAGCTTCACTCATCTCTGTCCATAGTGAGTCATGAATTCAAGCTGGGCATTCGAACAAGTATAAATTGATGCTCTATCATCGTGACAGAAATTTAATTTGGGTGAACTTATCTAGTCAGCAGAATTCAGCATTTTGCGTATATCGGGAGATCTATGGTAATAACCAGATAATATTCGAAGATGTACTTGTCAAGGTTAGGTACCCATCTTCCCAAGTGGGATTTTGTTATCATGCAGATGATAAGATACAAGTTCCTCTGGCTGCTTCGGGAAGACCTTTCTTTAGCAACCTGGAGCTACCTTGATAGACATACACGTGAATCGATGACTGTGGTTGGAAATGAAGCAAAGGCATTTGAATATTAATAAGTTCAAATGATCCATGGAGTAAAGATAATTGTATATCGGGAAGAAAAGTTAGTCTTCAACGATGAATCGAATTCTACTGTATCTTCAACACTTCATCAATGAAATTGAGATGAATTTTCAAGATCTTGAGAGTCTTGATTTGTGGCACGTCAAATTTGTTTAATAAGGGAAACAGTTTTATATAAATGAAATGAACTAAGATGAAGTAAGTTTTAAACATCAAACCTATGAGCAAGAAATTGCTATGTATGGATTTCATCGAAGAATTGCCTACCATTTAAAAACATGAGTTTTTAGAACTGTATAGAAATGGTATTTCATATCGCTGATTGATCGTTTAAGAAATATAAGGCTTGTACTAGTATATGCGAAGCAATTGTCGTCAATCGAGGACTGGCGGGTATCAGTCCCTCCATTTGTACGCACAAAATATCGCTTTCTGAGGATAATGTAAAACTTCTATTGAGCATCAAAGGAGGCTAAACCCAAAGGATGTTAGTTGTCGAAAATAGTTCGAAATGGTTAAACGCAGGTTTTATATATGCTATATCCAATAGTTCTTAGGTAAGCCCAGATCATGTGGTTCCCAAGAAAGGTGGATTCATCGTGATCGAAATGAAAAGAATAACCGATTCCTACAAGAACTCGTGGATGTGGTGGAGGGTGTATTGACTATAGAAACAATATCAGAACAAGAAAGGATCATTTTCCTACTCTTTCATTGATTATGTTGGATAGGCTGGGCAGACACCTCTATTTTGTTTTCTGATGGATACCAGATATAAATCAAATTATTATAATTCAAAGATCAGAGAAACCACTTTTTACATGCCCATTTGGTACTTTTGCTTTTTAGAGAGAAATGCCATTTGGTTCATGGGGAATGCTCCTGTACTTCCAAAGATGTATGATGTCTATATTTTCTGAGACAGGCTCGTAAGAAGTTATGGAGATCTTCATGGATGATTTACAGCTGTATGGATCCAGCTCTCTTGGAACAAAGGCTCGCATAACTCGGGGACAAGATTTCAAAGGTGCAAAGACAAAGAATCTAGCCTGATCAATGAAAAATGCCATTTTTATGGAAACATGCATGAATTGTCTGGGGCATATGATTTATGCAAAGATTCTGAGGTAGACCAAGCAAAAGTTTCACTATAAAAAATCTAATGCCACCCACTTCACACCAAGTGAATCAGGTTTCTTAGACATGTTGGATTTTATAGAAGATTTATCTAGATTTTCAAAATTGCTAAACCACTATGTGCATATTGTCGAAAAAGATACTAAGTTCTATTTTTGATGAATCCTCGCTTTAAAGCATTTTGAAGAAATCAACCAGATTAGTTGAATCTCCCATAATGAAAACCCGATTGAATGTAGAATTTGAAATCATGTAGAGATGCCAAGATTTTGGTGTAAATGGGAGTCAGATTGGGACGTAAAGAGGAAAAAGTGTTCAAGGCCATACTATGCTAGCAAAACCCACTGTGCCACAAGAAATACCTCTACTAATAAGAGATGCTGGCACAAGATTTTTGCATGTGAAAAATTTAGGGCCATAAATTTGGGTCCTATGTTGTTATACACACCGTATCATGCAACAATCAAATATCTAATGGAAAAGAGCACAGCCAAGATTGATCGTGGGTACTATTATTACAGAATTTGATTTAGAAATAAAAGACAAGAAGGGTAGTGACAATGATAGCTGATCACTGTTGTCAGAGTAGAGAAACCCACTGCATAAGAAGAAAAAAGAGAAGGAAGTGTGCACATTTTCCATTAGCTATTTCTACCATACTCTAATCACCCCTGCATGGTCAGACATATGAACTTACCAGGAAGTATGCCAATAATTAGCTACCAAATAGAAAGAAGCTAAGGACTGATGGAAGAAATACTACATCCGGGAGTGACCTAATATTGTTTAAAGAGGAGTCGATCTCGATTATAAGAGATAGAGCACAAAGGTAGCAAAACAAGATTTTACAAGAATGTCATGCATCACCATATGGAGGATATTTTGCAGAGATAAAAACAACACAAAATTCTCCACTGTGGATTTTATTGGTCATTATTTTTATACGTTGAATGGGTGAAGTTATGTGATCAAGGCCAAAGCATCGGGAAATATCAAGAAAAAGGCATGAGATGTTTCCTCGTAGTGTATCCCGTGGTGCAATTGTTTGATGGCTGGGAATGATTTTACGGGGTCTTTTCCCAGCTTCATTTGGAAATAGTAGCATACTCCTAGCTGTGATTATGCATCAAAATGGCAGAAACATATCCAAAGAATGATGCAAATATAGTTGTGGGATTTTTACAAAGAAATATTCTCAACAGATTTGAACACCTAACTCTATGTACATATAGAGGGAGCTATTTTATAAATAAGGTGTTTGACAACCCATGAGCAGATATTGTATCAAACACATTATGAGCTTGGCTTACTCATCTCAAAAACAAATAGCAAATAAATTTCATCAGGAAATAAAGAAAATTCGAAAATAACAAGTTCCAGCATAAGAGATTGAGTCTTCGCTTTTGATGATGCACTTCGCATGGGGCAGAATCGCCTTTAAAACTGTGCATTAGAATGTCCCCATTCAGTTGTCTTTGGAAAACTCTTAGCTACCCACTCCTTGAGCCAGAACATACAGCCAGGTGGGCCACTGCTAGTTTAATTTGATTAAAGCTACAAGGAAGAGAGAGGCTACTCCAATAAATGAATTGAAGAGCTGAGATACCAAGCCTAAGTGATAGTGCCACTTACAAGGATAAAAACAAAACAGCATCAACTAATTTTGAGGGAGGGAATTCACAGAGATCGTCTTGTTATTCAATCCCGCACTAAGACTCTTTCAGTGAAAGCCTAAGTCCAGTTCTGAGTGACCATTTATAGACAAGCACACAAATAGTGCATACCAGGAACCAAAGAATCATGAGGAGTTCAAAGTTAATGGTCGTGATTAAAAGCACTATCTTGGGAGAAAGTACCAGGAAGAGTAACCCTTCTTTCTAAACAAAGGAAATTGAAGAAAACATAACAATAGTAGCAGAAAGTCCAGCTAAAAGACTAAAAATTGAGCAATTTTTAGGAAGGAAGGCAATCCACACCAAGATTCTCTAAAATTTTTGTTTTTCCTTGTTACAAGCCATAAATTTCTATGTTTAAATTTCTAATACTAATTTGAGTTTGTCTTATTATCGATTAGAAGAGTAGGTAAAGAAATATTTTTTTTACAGGACAATGAATACAGCAAAAGGAGTGTAATCGTTAATCAAACTTCAATCATGAAAAGGAGACAAAAAAAAAAAAGGGCAAAGATATTCTTCTTGAATTTGGATTTTAAAGTTTATTCTGATATGCATGATTGAAAGTTCGGGGAATTTTTATCTTGTTTTAAATATTTAAGTTTCAATGTGATGCATAGTGGAAGTTGTTGAATTTTTTTTTTGCATGACAAGATGAGTTGAGGTCAGAGTTGCTTTTGGATTGGAATTGAATCAATTGAAAATTACTGAATTGAAAGTGTTTATGTTCTGGTCGCGAACATTAACTTAAAAGTCGAAACTAAGAATTGTTGGATGTGAAAATAAAATATGGAATGAAAGTCAAAATAATGAAATTGAGGTCACGACCGAATAGCTGGTGGGAAAGAACATTTATAGTTTGCACATCATTTCTTCTGCTGCGGACACATTTCGTGTCAGCAATCAAAATTCTTAAAGTCATGGACTGTAATAGTCCTAAGTCAAATAAAGAAGGTTAAAAACCTCTCATTCAAGGCCCAACAAGAAAAAAAAAAAAAAATTCATTGAAAATCATTACTTGGGGAGAAGTCTAAGGAATTAATGTCGTGACTCCCATAAATCACATGACATTAAAACCCATCTAAAACCACTTCAAATTCGATTATACTATTAATTATCCCGTAACTTTTCATTCTATCATTCATTCATAATTTTTTTTTGAAATAAATAGTAATTAATGTATGGGTAAATAAAACCAATATCTTCGGCTTGAACTGATTTATTAGTATGCTCATTTCTTTAGAAGACAATCAGAGGGAAATCTTTAATAAATTCAAGAAAAACGATCTATATTCTCACCAAATGCCCAAAACTTCGTTGGAAATATCAAAAGAGTAAGAATTTGAGAAACCTCATTCAATTCATTCATCTAAATTAAAAGAATAAATGGCCTCTGTTTTTCCTAAGAGCATAAAATCACTATAAAAGGATGGATAACAAGGAAAACAAACAAAGAGAATGAAGAGAAGGAAGAATGAGAGAAAAGAAGAGCTTCAAGGCTGTGAACACAGAGTTTATGGAATGAATGGAGTCGGAAAACAAACCAATTCCATTCGTTATTCCATAAAACGTTGTGTAATCAAGAGAGTGGTTGATGGGAAAGGAATTGGAAGAAGGGTTAACTGTGAACCCACCAACTAGAGAAGCTCCAAAGAAAAAGGGAGAAAAGGGCTCAATCTCCGCTTCCAACCACCTTGTTAACCAATCACCGAGAGCTCAAGGTCCGTGAACCAAATTTTGAAGCAGAGTCGCAATCCTTCTGTGAGGGAAGATATGATTTTAAATCAAGAAATAGAGAGTTTTTCTCGAATTTAGTTACACTATTTTGTAAAGAAAGCAGTAATTGCATAATATCGAATGTTATATTTGAATAAAGTTCTATTGACTGTTGTATGTTGATTGATGAACATGATATCCGAATTTTGTTTCGTATTTTTTTCGTGTAAGAATCAAATACAATTCCGCTTCTTTTCCTCAAGAACAGAAATTCAGAACAAATCGCATAGTGAACCATTAACTCGAACCAGGGGTACGGGCTTCACATTGTTTAACTCAGCTTTAGCTTGCAAGAATTCAAAACTGGTTATTGCCGATGGAACAAAACACTTGATGAAATAATGTAAGTAGACAAAGAATAAATACAAGTCTTGAAGAAATAATACACATTGGTCAACAAAACTTATGAAACTTTGACATGAATTAGGAATATCTTCTGGGAATTTCAGGATTGAGTCCATGATTCTAGAACTTGTTTGATTATCGATCGAGGCAAAGCAACCTTAGGTGAAAAAATGTTAAAACAAGAAATGATAGAGGCTGATCTGCGATTGAGCTTTTCAAGCCACCCCCAATATATGCTTAAGCATATTTCAGTCTCTTGATTTGAGCTGTAACAGTTTCCTTTATTTTTCAATAAAACAGCAACTGGAAACCGAAATTCCCTTTCTTGCAATAAACCTGCAGCAAAGAACCCATATTATCCAGTTTCTAGTTCAGAAAAGGAAGAAATAAGTTTAGGGGAAATATATTTCCAAATTTTTACAATGAAGGAGGTGAAGAAGTAAAGAAGTAGAAGCTAGTGAAATAAGGGAATAAGTTTTGTCTCAGGCCTATTTCTCGAACAATTAAGCTCGTAGGGTGTTTTTTTAACACCTAGCACCCTAATGCCAACTGGTATGGGAGTTGCTAGCCCAAAGTTCTCTAAGAATAATAGAAAGCCTAAGAAGACAAAACATTGCACTATTCCAAATTCTAGAAAAATAAAAGCAAAGGAGTTCAAGAAATGTGAACTGTCTGACAAATACATATGGAAATTGAAATTTCTAAAAAGAATTCAAGATTGAAGATGAATCAAACAAGATTGAAGAGAATCTCAAGAAGAACAAAGAAGAAAAGGTGAAAGTCAAGGAAAATAAGTATAGAGAAAAGGTGGAACCTGGTAATTTACAACTGAATTTTTCCATTATCTCGCCAATTACCTGCTTTCCAACATTACAAGCCTGAAAGACCTCATTGATTTTGAAGGTCGATCACTACACAGTGGAGATCAAAAATGAAAACAAGCTCTTATGGAATCCTTCTTGATGGGTATGATACCATGTCTTATTTTAATCAAAACCTAAATTTAAAATTAGCTGGGATTCTCACTCCTGCATCAGAAGGTGGGAGTGAGAAAGACTATGGTATGAATAAAAAATGTCCTTAAAATTTTTGCTTATTTGCTCGAGGACAAACAATTCTTCTTTTCTTTGCTGGGACATGCAAAATTCTTAAAGTTTGGGGGAATTCTGATTAGCTCAAAACTCATTAGATTTTTAATCCATTTTTCTGAGTTTATTATGAAATAAATGTTGATTTGTTTGAGGAAAAGTGGATAATTGACTTGATTATTTTGCAGGAAAATATAGCAGAACTCAAATTTGTAAATCGGGAGAAATCAAATTAAGAAGAGGAATTGAGGGTCACGACTGAATTGAAGTCGCGATGACTATCGGGTCGCTACCATTCCAGGTCATGACATCAAAAAATTTGGCTTTGAATAAGAAACTGAAAACTTGAACAAGTGAAGTGTGACTTGAAAAAGGAGGTTGCAAAAAGAAAAAGTGGTCGAGACTAAAGGAACAATCAAATGACGAAATTCATGTCGCGACACCAAAAGGATATGAATGATGTCGCTGACAATTACTCGAGGTCACCATAAGAACTGGCCGACAAGCTTACAAGAGATGTCTGGGCAAAAGAAAGAGGTTGCAACTAGTTTTCAAATATTAAGCACCCATTTCATGTCGACATCACTACTACTTGCGTCGCTGGCATAAAATAGCAAAATTCTAAAGTGCAAACTAAAGATAGAATTAAAAGACGTCAGAACTCACGGAACTCCATAGAAGACTTGCAGTAAGAAACCGAACTTGCCACCTTTTACAAGTCAAGGATCAAAATGGATGTCGATTATTAATTTAGGTCATGACTGAAGAAAAGCTGAAAGGTAAGAAATTGATGTTGCGACATGCAACCGATATTTTAAATGGAAAATAAGTGGGAAGAAGGAAACATTGAAGGTAACTTGAGAACGGAGGTTACAAATCAAGAAAAGGAATGGGAAGGTATGGAGGCTACATGACATCAGCATGTCATAAAAATCGAAAAGAAAGGAAGACAATGATGTCGCGACATGTAATCGAGGTCGCATAGACACCGGATGAACATTGAGCAACAGTTAACCACACACGATGTCGCTGATCGATCATGAGCAATCAAGACAAGTCCATGTCGCGGATATCAACTTCCTGGAGTACGCTTACAGGATAGTGAGCTAGGCTTTTTCTTTGAATTTCCACCTAAAGCCTCGGGATTCGCCCATTCGCTTTTGCCATAAATAGATAGCTTTAGAATAGTAAAGCTCGTCTTCACACTCAAGAAAAGGGAAAAGAAGAGGAGCCTGCTGTATATTTTAGAGCATATATATATATATATATATTTTTTTTTTTGTTTAATTTTTGTTTTTGAATCAAGAATCAGCAGAGAGACGTAGCAGAGTCGATTTTTAGTTATGTTATTTTTCTAAGATATCGTCAGTAATTTATGAAATATAGACAAATTTCGAATTCATTTCTTCTCGCTTATCAAGAATTATATGGTTGTGCGTGATCTGCTCATTTCTTAATTTGCAATGCAAGACCGTAACGTTAATTACTGGATTTTGAATACTTGATTTAGTTACGTTTTTCCCGCACAATTTACTGATGAATTAATTTGCCCGTTTTTACTTAACGGTGTCGCTTACTTGGATAAGTCTTCAATAGTAGCACTTCCAGTACCAGTTGAGGGAATGTATCTTACTTTGATATCCAGGATGCCCTCCATGGGACAATGCACTAAGATTCCCGAGAGTCGAGAGACTTTTCTCGGTATGTTCGACTACCATTGACAAAATGTCGAGCTTATGAGAGTTTCAGTATTTGATAAATCCCCATTCGCTCTTAATTGAAGCTGAGGTGTATTTAACAATATAAATAATCGTGAGTTCACTCTAATCTACAAGTAAGTTCCAATCTCGCAAAGGCTCAGATTCAATCAAGGGAAAGTGGATGAATCCATAGACCAAGGTCGAGTTTCACCAATCGAGTGTAGTAGAAATTTTGCAAAATCCTTAGAAGGCAAAGCAAAAAGTTCTACTCACACGTGAAATGGTGTGAAGTATTGAGAAAGAAAAAAACACCCATCTTGGGTAAGAAAATTTGAATACAGTAGTCAAGGATCTTGCTCCTCTTATAAGCAAGGATATCTAATTAGTGAATATGGAGAAATCCACCTAATAATTGGGAAATCTTAGACAAAAAAACTTATCCACATACATAAAATGTGAGCAAATGGATTTTATACACTTACTGCTCCATTGTATTTCATTATTTGCTTTGCTTTCTGCAGAAAAACTCGATCTAATCCATTCTTTTATAGATAATTTATTTCTTTCATTTACTTTTGTTTTAGCTTAATTGAATATATTCCATAGTATAAGGATTTTTAATTGTAAGGTTTAGATAAAACATTCATTATAAGTTTTGAGTCCAAATAGAAGGAAATTTTAGTAGTTGGGGTAGTTGATCCGTACCGCTATCAATCTCTCGTGTGAATGACAATTCTGACTTACATTCCGATTTTACTACTTGTATGACTCGTACCAAGAACATGATTTCGAATTTTTTTTATTTTTAAATCATGAACAATTAAGAGAAAACTATTTTATCAAGCAAAATTATCCAAGGTAACATGTATGCAAGAGAATTGTAAGGCTCTTGTAATTATGTTAATTTGAGGGGTTTTAGTCTATATAGAAAAAGGCAAACAATCACAAAACATCAATTGTTCAAAAATAGGATGGATGCATATGACGGAGTATATACTTATCAGCCTTTCATGTCTTTAAGGCCCTTGATCTTGGGTCCCACCGTTAATCACTGACACTGCGCATTGAAAAATAATATGCTGCTTACTTATGCTTAGTGGTTCTATGGAAATTCTCTCTTCCTTTCATTTTAAATCGAAATTATAATATTTTATAAAAAAAAATAATGCTTATACAATTGTTAATGACCAATGCAAGATAACATTTATATATATATATATATATATATATATATATATATATATATATATATATATATATAATTACAAAATCGTGCACTTTCAATCTCATTATCATTTTGAATTTTAGCCCTTTATCGAATTTTTAACTCATGATTTCGATGCACAAGATAATCTAATCACTCAGACGGTCCCACTGGCCGTGAGCCTGGTGATGTATATATATATATATATATATATACTCGGTTGGTGTACACTACTAACACTGTTAGGCTACATGATCGGGTATGCCAATAGTACGTTTGTTCGACCTTATTGGTATACTAATTTATCCTTAACTTGAATTTAATAATTGTTTATCTATTAAGGGCATTCAAACTGGTTTAGAAAACATAAGATAGTATGTATTTTTATACAAACAAATCATTTCAATACTCATGCAATTTTCTATGTCATTCATCTCACAATCAACCTCAATTTTATCAAATTTCTAACTTAAATCAACTTGCAATCTATTTCACAATTTATTTGCATCAAATCAATTTAAAAAATTCAACATGCAATTCAAATGATTTTGGAGATAGAGATTCAAATAATGAGAGAAAGCGTAGAACAAACCAAAAAGCTTTGCACTTTGATTCCAATCCTCAGAATCTCGATCTCAGTTCGGGTTTTCCTCCTCATCAGCCCCTATTCCAATACAATTAAACAACAATATTATTCATGCATGCTAGTGATTTTGGTTAGGGTTGATTTTCAGAGCTTAATATCGTATTCTTAATCTAATTAGTAAATAAGGGCAAGATACAAGCCCGGTATGGTTGTTAGTTTCCAAATCTTTAATCCAACACATAGCCAAAATACTAAAATTTTTGGCTTCCTGCCCAATCCTTTCCAATAGTACTTTGATCAACTAAACTTATCCCTAAAGGAATATTAAGTCAAAACCTTAAATGTACCACTAACACCACATGCAAGGACCGTTATTTTCCAATTCTTGTAATTTCTTGATCTTTATTACCTTAAAAATTATTCAAACTATTTTCAAAATTATGAAAAAGATTTTATGCTTTATATATCCATTGACATCTCTGGAAAATTTTCAATTTAAAATTCCTTCTATAAGGCTCCTCAACTACTAACACAAACAAAGTAAAACATGCTATTTTTTTTTTTTTCGTACAGCAGATTTTAAAGACATGTCACCAAAACTAATCCTAATGTTGTCAAAAATTAAATCTAAACATTGATTTCATTAGATTATACCAAGACCTAACCAACCCCTAAGCACCCAAAATCAGATTATAAACCAATTGGTACAGTTTTTAACTTTAACATCTAGACTACTCTAATTTACAAAACATAATCTGCACATAGTTCCACTTTGATAGATTTCTGGGCACTTTGGGGTTACACATTGCATACACTTCCTTCAAGTAACTTATTTCCCTAGAAGTCTAGTTTACCCAGAATTTTGAATCACTCAAATTGGATGAGTGAAACTCATTTTATGGCCAAACACTCACAATTACTTCCCAAAATAGGGCATACCCATGAGCTACCAGAAACTCACCTTTAAGCCCAGCCTTCGGAGCCTTAATGCTGCCATTTTGTTCGTGTTTTTCATAAATTTGTAGATTCTCGTCCCTTATGGTTCTTACCAATTGGAATCACTTATCGTGGCTTATTAAAAACTCATCATAGCCAAAACAAGAAATAGAGAGGTTTTATAATTTTTGACAGCATTTCTGAAATCAAACATTTCCTTTACAACACTCTCCAAACTAATCCAACTAATCCAACCCAATACCAAAGTTCATTTTCAAATCCAATAAAACATAATATCCACATTTAGTTTTCCATCCAAACACTTCCAGAAAAGGGGTTAGGTTTAGGTTTCTACCTTGAATTTTGATTCTTCAAATACCAAGCCTTCCTTCTTCTTCTTGATCACTGAAACCATAAATGGAAGATCTCCCACCAAACCTTGGTCTTCTCAACCCTAGCCTTTCTCTCCCTTTGCTCTCTAAGAACGAAAATGCACAAATGTGCCTTATCTTAGACCACATTTGGTCTTAATCTCATTTATTTGGTTAAGGCCTCAGCCTATTTCCCTATTCTTCAAGCAAAATAAGTCCATTTTCTATTTTTAGACACTGTAGCCTTCTATTTCACTTCATTTAACTCACATTAGCATTTAAGCTTATTCTATTTTTGCCCTTAGGTCCTCATTTTACAAACCTTAAATTTTCCTTTTAAAACCTGTGTAAATCTTCTTTGATTGTATATATTTTTTTTCGTTCTTAGATTTAAATTCAAAAAAAAATTTCCATTTACTTTATTTTATACCCTAAACTCATAATAATAAAAAGATATCATAAAATACTAGGGTATTTTGGGGCGTTATAACTCTCCCCACTTACAGTACCCCTCGTCTCAAATTTATTTAAGTAACAGCTATGATATTGTTATCGTGATCACTCACTTCTCTCATGGCCTCCTTGGCCTCATGGTTTCTCCATAGCACTTTTGACCATCGGGATTCGCTTGTTCGGGCAAATTCTTCACTTCGAGCCAAAATCTCCAATCGGCTCATTCCTCATAGGTCAAATCTAGTCTAAGCTCAATTGTCTCCAAGAGACTGTGTATAATGATCGGTACCTTCAACATCAAAACATGGAAAATATCAGGATCTATTCCAAGTCCGGAGGTAAGGCTAAACTGTATGCTAATGGACCCACTTTCTCTATTACTTCATGGACTAATAAATCTAGGGGCTCAACTTGCCCTTTTCCTCAATTTACTCACCTTCTTTCCAAGGCGAGTACTTTAAAAATTTTTCAGCCGACTCTATATCAATGATTCTTTCTTTTCATGTCTATGATATGATTTCTTGCCTAATGCTGGCCACTTTCAATATTTCTCTAATCATTTTCACTTTTTCTCCAGTCTCCTATATCAAGTCGGGGCCAATCACTTTCTTTTCGCTCAATTCCGTCCAACACAACGGTGTTCTACATTTTCTTCCATATAAATCAGAGATACGCCATTCCAATACCGATCGAAACGTTTGTCAGACACACCAACTAGCCGATGTGTTTATCCCAACTACCTTCATAGTCAATCACACAACTCCTTAGCATGTCTTCCAGAATCTGAATTACTCTTTCTGATTGTCCATCCTTATGTGGGTGGAATGTTGTGCTGAAATTCAATCGAGTGCCTAAAGCCTCTTGCAATTTTCCCCAAAATCTCAAGGTAAACCTTGGATCTCAGTCTAAAATAATGGATATTAGAATCCCATGCAACATAACTATTTTTGATGTATAGCTCATTTAGCTTATCGTTTAATAGTCGGTTCTCACCTGTAGGGAAGTGAGTCGACTTGGTCAATCGGTTCACTACGACCCAACCGAGTCATGCATCCTCCTCGTTAATGGTAACCCAAATCCACAAAAATCCATGGTGATTTGTCATTTCCACCCGGTATTCGATGTCATTAATCCTTAATGAACTTGATGCTCGCCTTCATACTTTTTAACACACTAAACACTTGTTCACGAATTCTCGAAATATCTATTTTCATTCCGACCACCAAGATGAAACCTTAAATCTTGATACATCTATACTCGGATGTATAGCAAAAGATCCACTGTGTGTCTCTTCTAGAATGGCTTTCTTCAATTCACTATCATTACACAAACCCGATCTTTATAATAATATAAAACCCTATTTTCATTTTCCAAACTTTAGTTTCTTACCATTTTCCTTAATCCGACTTATTATGGCAACAATTTTCTCATCTTTCTTTTGTGCCCCTAGCACTCGATTCAACAAATTCGGTATCGCTATCAATTCCGCCACTACTGTACCATCGTTTATCAATGACAATTGAGCATTCAACGCTCAAAGCATTTACATTGTCTTCACCAAAGCACCGCCACCACATTGGCCTTCCTGTGATAGTCAATCACGTAATCATGAAGTCTTAATAATTCCATCCATCTATGTTGTTCCATGTTAAGCCTCGCCAGGAGGAAACACTGGCGACTTTATATAGGTGTAGATGAAATATTTTTCCCCGTAGCGTATTGCCTCCGTATATTTTCAATCGCAAGATATAATAATTACGGCCAATTCCAAATCATGCGTAGGGTAGTTCTTTTCATGGGGCTTCAACTGTCTTGAAGCATAAGCAACCACCTTACCCTCTTGCATAAGGACACATCCGAGTCCTTTTAACGACGCATCGCTAAATATCACATATTCTTTATCGTAGGTCGGTTGAGTAAGAACCGGTGCCTCGGTCAAGAACGCTTTCAACTTATCAAAACTTACGTGGCACTTTCACTCCACTCAAACTTTACATTTTTCTGGAGCAATCTTGTCATCGGGGCCGCAGTCATCGAAAACCCCTTAACGAACCTTCTGTAGTAACCTTCCAATCCCAGGAAACTATGCACTTCCGTGACATTTCTCAGTCGTTTCCATTCAATGATCACCTTTATCTTCCTTGGATCCACTCGAATTCCTTCTTCTGATACAAGGTGTCCAAGAAAGGACACTTCATTCAAACCAAAACTCACACTTGCTCAGTTTCTCATATAACTGCTCTTTTCTCAAAGTCTCTAACACTACCCAAAGGTGTGTGTCGTGATTTTCCCGATCTTTTGAATACACAAGAATGTCTTCTATATACACTACGACAAACTGATCCACATACGGTCGGAAAACACGATTCATTAGGTCCATGAAATCAGTCGGTGCATTTGTCAACCTAAACGGCATTACAAGGAACTCATAATGTCCATACAGCGTTCTGAACATCGTCTTATGCACATCCACATCTTTAATTCTCAACTGATGATACCCAGATAACAAATCTATCTTCGAAAAGATACTTTAACCTTTCAGTTGGTCGAACAAATCATCAATCCCGGTAATCTGGTACTTATTCTTACTATCAACTTGTTCATTTGTTCATAATCAATATATGATGAAGTGTACCATCTTTCTTCTAACCAAAAACATGGAGCCCTACAGAGTATACCCGGATGAATCCTTTTCGTGTCAGCTTCTTAACCCACTCAATTCCTTTAGCTTCAATCGGAGCCATTCTAAGATGGTGTAATGGATGTCATGTGGCACTGGCGCAACGTCAATTGCGAACTCAATTTCTGGCGGAGGCAATCCTAGCAACCTCCGAAACACATCCATAGCAGGCCAACTGGGGAGGGAATATTTGACACTAGGCCTTGTTTTTCTTCTGTTTAACTATGTTAAGTAGGTTTGGCATCCTTTTCCGGCACGTCAAAACAGGCAAAGGGCTGGTGGAGTATCAAATTAGAGAGGGTGTGTCTACTCTCATGATGAAAGTTACTTCATCTTTCGGTGTTCTTACGTCACTTTTTCATCTTATGACCGACACTGCCAAAGGGCATAACTAGTCCATCCTCAATATCACATCAAACTCCTAAAGGATAACTCAATCAAATCTCCCAAAAAAATTCACATACTCTCGTATTTTGACTTATCAACTTCATAGCACTTCCTTACGCCTTTGACCCTAAGGGGACTATACCACCATGTTTGTCCTGGCTTGCGACCCATAAAATCCGCGAGTCACGCTTATCCTTTCGTATATAAATGCAATATGTCAAATACCATTTTCAAACTTTACAAAGAGTTAGGGTCTTTTTTCAGAAACGCCAAACCCAGGCCTGAAGGACACTACTGGCACTTCTCCGGTCCGACCCGATTGGTGGGTCCGAACTGGATCAGATGTGCCAGCCAAAATCATCATCAATACATTCATTTAGATATTTAAAAGCCCCTTTTTTTTTTTTCAAAACTGCTAAGGTTTAATCGTTTTTGAGGTCATACGCAATGCCACTTAATAAAAGATATATAAACAGTACCTCATGCCCATTCAAAATAAAATACAAAACGCTGGACTGAACCTTTGATCACAAAAACATCAATTGTTAAAATAGATGGATGCATATGACTAAGATATACTTACTTTGCAATTTCACACTTCCTACGCCTTGGATTCGGTTCCACCGTTAATCACTATACTGTATTATAAAATGATACGCCAAGCATTTACTTAGTAGTTCTATGGAAATTCTCTTCATTTCATTTTAAATAGAAACATGCAAGATTATTTACAAAAATAATGCTTTTAAATAATTATCAAGTCAACCAATGCAAATGCAATATGTATGTATATATATATATATATATATATATATATATATTTAACAAATCAACATGCACCATTGGTCATCTCAAGCTATGCATTTTCATATGCATCAAATCATTCAAATCACAAACAGGCATTTTTTAATCTCATTATCATTACTTTACATTTTAGCTCTTATCGAATTTAACCTATGATTTCCTGGTGTACAAAGATGGGATCTAATCACCCGCGATGGTCTCGTCAAGGCAAATGGCGGGCAGGCGACTATTGGTGTATTACTCATCGAGCATCGTCTCCCCATTGGCTAATGAATCGACATATGCCAATAGTAATGCTTTGTTCGACCTTATTGGTATACTAATTTATCCTTAACTTGAATTTAATAGTTAACATTCTATTAAGGGTATCTGGGTTATTTTTAGAAAATACAATATAGTATGTATTTTACATAAACAACCATTTCTAATACTCATGCAATTTTCATGTCATTCATTTCGTAATCAATCAATTTCTCAAATTTCTATCTTTAAATCAACTAATTTACATTTCATAATTACTGTAATTAAACTAATTTAAAACACCAACATGCAATTCAAACATTTTGGAGATAAAGATTCAAATAATGAGAGAAAGGTGTAGAACAAACCAAAAGCTTTGCACTTTGATTCAATCCTCTAATCTCGATTCAGCCCGGGCTTTTCCTCATCAGCCCCCTATTCCGGTAAATTGAAGAACAATATTATTTGTGCATGCTAGTGATTTTGTTAGCTGACTGAGCTTAATAACGTATTCTTAATCTCATTAGCAAATAAGGGCAAGATACAAAGCCTGTATGGTTGTTAAGGTTTCCAAACTTTAATCCATCACATAACCAAAACACTAAAATTTTTGCCCTACCATAAACTTTTCAACAGTACTTTGATCAACTAAACCACTTCAAAGGAAGATTAAGTCAAAACTCAAATAAATCCACTAACACCATAAGATTCAGCATTCCAATTTGTACTCCTCCTGACTTTATTACTCCAAAAATTATTCAAACTACTTTAAAAATTATAGAAACTCTCCAGTTTATTTATATTTAATGATATATCTGAAAATTTTTCACTGAAAATTCTTCTAAGGCATTCCCAACCATAACACAACAAGTCAAAATTATGTTGTTTTTTTTTCGTATAGCAGCCTTTAAAACATGTCACCAAAACCAATCCTAATGTTGTCAAAAATTAACTTAAAACATTGATTTGATTAGCTTAGAACAAGGCCTAACCAACCCCTGCCAATCAAAATCAGATTATAAAACCAATTGGTACGCTTTTAACCTTTAACATCTGTGACTACTCCATTTCAGAAACAAGACTTCATTACAGCCCACCCTCTTGACAGATTTCTGAACCAGGGTTACAAATTGCATAAATTCTTACTTCAAGTCGATACTCCTAGAATTCTATGTTTACCCATAATTTTGAATCACTCAAATTGATGAGTGAAACTCATTTTATGGGCCAAACACCACAACTACTCCCAAAACAAGGCATATCCGTGAGCTGGCCCCAAACTCCACTCTTAGTCTTATTTTAAGCCTTAGTGCTGTAATTCTGCTCCTAGTCCCCATACCCTTTTTATATCTATTGCTATAATGTACCACCTTAATCACTGTTTGTTTGATTATAACTTAATATGAGCCAAACACACTGTGAGGTTTGACAAAATTTTGACAAACATTCTCTGAAACCAAACATTTCTCTTTTTACAATCACTCCTCCAAACCAATCCAAACCAATCCAAACCAATACCAAAAACCCATTTTCAAACCAATAAAAACATTTATCCACATTTAAGGTTTTCTCCAACCAAAACACAGAGTATGGCTATGGTTTAGTTTACCTTGAATCTCTCGATTCTTCAACACTAAGCCTTCTTCTCTTGACTGAAACCATAATGAAGATTCTCCACCAAACTGGTCTCTCTCAACCTTAGCTTCTCTTTTTCCTTTGCTCCAAGAACGAAAATGCCAATGAAGTTTGATCTTAGAGATCATTTGGTCCTTGAATCACTTTGTTAGTTAAGGCCTTGCTTGGCTTCCTATTCTTTTGGCTTTCAAAATAAGTCCTGCCTTCATTTTTTTAATTTAAGTCTTTCATTTCACTTCATTTAACTCACATTAGCATTTAAGCTTATTCTATTTTTTACCCTTAAGTCCTCATTTTACAAATTCCAATTTTTCCTTTTACACTGGGTAAATTCAAGTTATATATATTTTCATTTTAGATTAAACCCAAAAAAAACTCATTTACTTTTATTTTTATACCCTAAACACAGGTATTTTTGGGGCGTACAAAGAAAACACTTCCAAAGTTTAGTTCCTTGATGAAACAAGGAAGTATGACAATACTGAATGAGCGTTCACCGACTAGCAAGTTTTGGATGATTATGTGGCCAATGCACTCTAGCTGGGTTAGCAAGTCCAGATGGTCTAGTAAGATGTCCCGCCTGGTGCAAGATTGTGGTTCCTCCACAAAGATATGGACTCTATGGTCACCACACACAGAGAGAGAGATAGATCGACGCACCTGAGTCCACAGACACTGTGTCAGGACAAAATGAAGGAGTGGCTAGCCTTCTAGTCTCGCCAGCAGCCAAAGACTTCTATTCCAATGAGATTTCATAGGGTCACGGGCTACCAGAGCCAAGGCTAGATCGTGGCTCCCAGTCAGATTGGTGACATGTTACGATCATTATTAGTCGAAGCACTCGAGATCTGACACCACGCAGGCAAAGGTCACACGTTATAAGACGCCTACAACCCCCAATCATTAATGAGGCACATGTGTTGGTTAGACCAAAGACATATACAAATTTATGACACTATTACCAAGGGACTATTGTCTAATCCCCAGCAATAATGCCAACAACTTGTACTTTGTGTTCAGAATCATCTATTCATTATTATTTCTGCCAGATAAACCATTAATCATTGCTGATCTCGTCACAAAAAATACACCAACAAGAGGAATTTGATTTATCCAGATATCGATCCTACAGATCTCAAGAATTTTCAATCAACTACCCTAACTACTCGTTTCTATACATTTGGACTATGATGTATTAATTTGAATCAGTATGTGAAAGCCTTGAAATAATGAAAACCAAAAATAATATGAATGAATAACAAATAAATAACACTCAATAATAAATGACAAATTCGATTGAACGCTTATTCCAGAATAGAAGATTGAGGCCAAATTCCATTGTATGTGAATCAATTCTTTAGCCACTTTACTGCTTTCTAACCATTGTATTTTAAAACAAATTACAGTCTTATAGTAACCGATCTCTCCAAACCATTAACTGTCATCATCTCACCTTTCACCGCTTTCTCTCGAATACAAAGGGGCTGATAACTACTTTTAACCTGTAGCCTTGTTCTGGGTATTTTTCTTTTCAATACTTTATACCTGATAACATGGACTGTAAACCTTAGCTCCTTATAGTCATTAAAGGGTTTACACTATACTGATTCCTCTTCCTCAAAATTAGAACAGCCTATTCTTTCCTTGATTAGATCGTCATAACACCTGATTGAATCACCATCTGAATTGAGCAACCTCTCAGATTTAAATTGATAACTCACCTAACCTATCTCTGCTTCATGAGAAGAGGATGTATCGATGCAATTGTTACGTGAGCAAGACATAGATTCATCAACATCAGCTCTCATAACCCTCCGTAAATTGTTCATCACTCGTGAATGCCTCTCCGTGTCACCGTGAGGGCCTCCTGAACCGTAGCTCAAACAACCTCACAGGTATGTGAACCGACATCGGGATCAATTCCAAGAAATACGCAAAACCAAAGAAGTCGATATTTATAAACCCAAGTTCGAAGACAATGAATAAAATTTTCATAGAGATACCTTCAATAATATTATTTCACTGAGTCGGGTTTCTAAATCACTGATTTACACCATTGTTTTCTCTCATCACTGAAACCACCAATCTAGAATCGGTAGCTGAAACCAAAATTCGTCTCTGAATTTAACCACTGTATTAATTAAGAAATATAAATCTGCATTCAGCTAGAACTTTTACAACTAACATTCAGATCCAAATTTTAAACGAAAATATATAAATCTCATCCGAATAAAACAAAGAAAGAAAAGAAAATTAAAATACAGAGCCTTCAAAGAACCGCACTTTCTTCGTCGCCCGTAGCCATGCTTTCTTGGCAGTACTCAGGTATTTATAAGGTTCGTCATTCCACTTCACGCACTCTTTTTTTTTTTTTTTTGACCGCAGCTAACCGCCCAAGATGTTGATACTATCGCAATAAAACGATCCTTTAACGCGGGTCTTTGTCAGCAGGTTTCCTTGTTTGTCGCGACATATCTTCGCAAACCTGATGTCGCCGACGCCATCAAGTCGCGCGACTTATCTTCGAGAGATTATGTCGCGTATTACGCCTTAATGTTGTCGCTAATCTTCCGGTCTATTCAACAGATGTCGCGACTTCGATGATGTCGGCACTTCGCTACTTTAGAGCTGGATGTCGCGACAACCAAAAGTTGTCGCGACCTTCTTTCACAGGTAGTCGATGTCACGATACTGACCGTCAGCGACCTTCTTCGCAAGTAACCGATGTCGCTAATTATTTAATGATGTCGCAACCCTCTCTCTTTAGCTGATGATGTTGCAACCTTAGTTTCCTTGCAAGCTGATGTCGTGACTTCTTCATTCAAGACGATGTCGCACCGCATCCGTATGGTCGGACATAATTGTTCATTCCGTTGGTTATCTTCACACGAACACTTCTTTCGCGCGTCGCGACTTCATCATCCATCAGATCGGGAGCGACTCGTCGTGGACTCATGATGTCACGATCAGTGTCTTCTTCTTCATCAATTCCCGCTTGCTTCGACTTTGAGTTTCTTTCACGCCCACCTTGTTTTGTCTTCTGCTCACGCTTCATTCAAGGACCCGAGCTTTGTAGTCAGAACCTTGTCATGTATTTTGATCACGAAAAGCTTCACGACATCAAACTTTAATCCTTTTACGCCTCTCCCTGGGCCGCAACTTCCTTTAGCCGCTTATACCACACCGCTTCATCCATCGCTGCCTTTACCGCAATTTCTCGCTTTTGAATTGTCAGACAACATTTTGGTGAAATATTCCATATTCGCATATAAATCATTTTTTATATAAAAATCAATCATAAAAATGGATCTAGGTTAGATGACTTTCAAGCCCAATAAACTCCCCAACTAAAATCTTGCTTCATCCCTAAGCAGAAAAGAGATTTGTTCATTCTCAAACAAAAGGACATTTTTCTATTTTGATTCGTGAGTCAGAACTAATTGACGAAAAACCAAACATCTTGCTATCAGAGATTTAACAACCGACAGTGTTAGTTTCACCAATCGTGTGTAATATAACGAAATTGTTGAATTTATTTATAAATGCAAAGCCAATTGATCTTCACAAGAGTGTTGGTCTCCTCATTTCCTTAATGAGTCAATTAACCCTTAGAGGATGTTCACAATTTTGATCTTTTTCCATATTTTCCAAATTCATGTTGTCGTTTTTATTAATCTCCACTAATGTAGGTAATTCCAACCTTCAAGATCAATCAGTCTGGGCTCATAGTTGCCAGTGCTCGTAGTGGCAAGATGGATTTCGGGATTTTAGTTAAGATTAATAACACTCTTTTCTCCTTCCTTAGCTCAACATACCGCTCTTTTTTTTCTCTTGTAATTTCTTTAATAAACTCACCCAAACTTCATGTTTTGATACCACATTGACACTTTTCTCATAAGAACTCAGATGTTCCCATTTCTCATTTGTAATTCAAACTCGAGGAAAGCCTTTCTCTCGCTACCATTCAAGAATAGTGTTTCTATTTTTTAGGTTTCTAACACTCTTAAATAGAACTTTAAGTTAGTAACTCCATACCAGATGGTATTAGGGTACTAGGTGTTGAAACACCCTCAAGAACTTAATTGTTCAAGAGAGTCAGCCACAAGACAAAAACTCCATTCCTTGCTTCTTTTCAGTTTCAGATTTTCTCACATATGATCTTTTCTCTTCATTCCCTTTTCTCGTATTTTCCCTGAGTTTCTCAAAAGTTTATACTCCCCCAAACTTTATTTCTTCCTTCTTGAATTCTTTTGGTAATCACAGGTGTTTTTTTTTTTGAGGATTGATTCTTAGGATGGATTGGGTTCATTGGCATATTTTTGAAAATAGTGGCTTGCTTTGCTCAATTTGAACTAAAGTATATGCATTAGCATATGAACAGGGATGCATGGCTAGAATGGTTCAAACTCTCCAAGGATGGCCTGCATCATTTGGTTGTATCACCTAGGATTTCGCCTTTGACTAATAATCTAACAAGTTCTAGAATTCGGGGTTACTTTAATCAATGACTATCCCCGAGGATTTTCGACTCATATCAATTGATGAGGATTTAAATGATGTTATATCCAATGTGTTCCTCGACTCACCTGCTCATACCACACAAACTAAAAAAAAAAAAAAACATGTTTTGTTCCTTCAATTGTATAAACTATCCTTATCCCGGGTCTTATCACCAAATTCAAACTAATTTGCAATTTGTGCTTCAATTAAATTGCTCGGCTTATTTAGCCCTTCTTCTTATTCTCAAGATCGAATTGTAATTATTAAATTGATCCCCAAATCGTGTAGTAAACTAAATGAAATGTAATTAAAATTCATATATCATGAGCAACCAATTTGCAAATAAGAAGGAAATCTATTCAAATATCAAAACATTTTGATCTATTACAACTGCTTTTCTTTTACAATTAAACCAGAACTAAACCCTAGAAAAAACTCTCTCGCTCGACCTAAAATCCTATATCTTCCCCAATAGTATCCACCCTCGCTCCAAAATTTGTTCCCGCACTTTGAGCTCTTCCAAGAGTGATTCATTCTTAACAAGGTCGCTCAACAACTGGGTCAGTTTTCCTTTTTCGAGTTTTTTTGCTGATGGATTTGATATCAATCCATATTCTTCCATCAACCATCTTTATTACACAAATGCTTATGGAATAAGGAATGGAATTGATTTGTTTTCCGACTCCATTCATTCCATAAACCTCGTGTCAACTTGGAGCCTCTTCTTTCTCATTTTCCTTTCTTCATTCTCTTGTGTTCGTTTTTTCTTCCATTGCTCTCCCATCCTTTTAGAAGCCGCTTCTTGAGAATGTCTATTATTTCTTCTCTTTATATTTACAATGAGTGGATTAAGTGAGACCCTCGAACTTGCTCTTCCTGTAATCTATGGCACAGTTCGCGCGGTCTTTAGAGAATTTCAAAGTTTTTCAACTTACATTTCTCCGATTATTCCTCGAAACTGAAAGCGTATTAAAACACATTATTCAATCATAATTTGAATTTATGTTTTGATAATTAATAAGATGATACATTTCTGCTTAATCATATTATTTTGGCCTGCTTCTAATCTCAAACGAGAATGTGTCCCGTCATTAAATTTGGCAAATTGAAATCAACAGGCCGGCACTCTTTCTTTATCGCGACATATTATTGCTTCAGCTAGTAATGAATCAGGTGGAGGATAAATCATCCAAGGCCAAGATCAAAGGGATTTTCAGACATTGTTAAGTTGTCACCACCTTCTTTCAAGGAATTACTTGCCGCGACTCCAAATTTTCATCGCACCTCACTCTTTCACAACGTAACTTTGGTCGCGACCAGCCTTGTTCTTCCTCAAGATTGACTAAGCTCACGAGATTAACTTATGTTGCAACCTCGCTTTATCGCGACTAGTCCCAGAATTGCCTCAAATTTAATGAACAGACAAACATTATTTATCAATTTGCAAATTCGCATTCAATTAAACTATTCAAGACACGTAAACTGGTGTATCTATCCAATCTTCATTAATTTCGATAGGGAAAGGACGCTCCCGCCCATGCTTCTACAAGTCGAGTCAGATCGAGCTCGCTCCTTCGTCGAGCCATTTCCTCGCATAATCACTCTGCAACATTTCCAGAAAGGATTCAATTAAACAAAACTTAACTTCTTAAGTACTAACTAATCATTCTAAGAACTAAAGAAAACAAAATCAAGAAAAAAAATCAAAGTCTAAAATCAGAAACTGAATTTCATGGGTTTCCCTCCCACGTCTGCTCGCCTTGAGTCCTTAGTCGGACTTCTGTCAGTTTTTTAAGCCTTTTCTCTCCTCAATTCACCAGCTGGTGTTCTTCTTTCTTTCTGATAATGCTGCTGCTTCATTAATCTTGAATTCCTTCCCTAGACGGCACGAGTGTTACCGCTCCAAAAGTAGCTAGTTTCGACACCACTGCAGATATGGCATTCACTCCACTTTGATTTGGCTCGAATCTTAACTCTGGAGCAGTAGAAGAACCCGATCCCCTCTCCGAACTCTTTCCCCAACCCTTTGATCATGCCATTTCGTTTTATCTGTGATACCAAAGATTATCATAGGCTTTTACTTCTCAGTTCTTCCAGCCGTCGCTTGAAGCACCTTTTCCTTTGCCATTTTGAAATTGGAAATTCAGCCTCGATGGCCCATGGCTATCTCATTCCAATTCAAGAGGGAGGTGACATGGTTCACTAAATACCAATTTGTATGGGGACATCCTAATCGAGTTTTGCCGCAAATTCCAGAGTCTAAAGTGCATCATCAAGTTCGAAGACCAATTCTTCCTTCAACTTACAAAGCCTTTTCCGTAGATCCTTTTAATCTCCCCTCGTTGGAAATTTCGCTGGCCCATTAGTCTGGGGTGGATGATAAGCTAGGCTCATTATATGTTTGATCCCATACCTGCTAATGAGCTTTGTGAAGATTTTGTTTGTAAAGTGGCTTCCCCCATCACTGATGATAGTCCTGGGTGTTCCAAATCTGCTCAATATGTTCTTTTGTAGGAAACTCACAACTGTATTAACATCATTCCTTGGGCAAGCTATTGCGCCCACCCATTTAGAAACATAATCCACCGCTAACAAGATATACGTGTGTTTCCAAATGATCGTGGAAAGGGTCCCATAAAAATCTATCCCCCCATATGACTAAAATTTGCACCACCAATATGCCCTAGGCATTTCATTTATGTCATTGATATTTCCAATCTTACATCTATCACACAGAATCCATTCAAGATAGCCCCCCGAAAAACAAGTAAATTTCAATAAAACTCGACTGAGTATCTTATGAGTCGTTCTTTCTCCGTAAAACGCCCCCATATGGTGATGCATGGCATTCTTCATAATTCGCTTGTTCACCCTCCGCACACACATCTTCTTATAATCACATCAGCACCCTCTTAAATAATAAAGTGGGTCATCCCAGATATAACACACTACGGCCACCCCGAACTTTTTCATGGTGGTCAATTCGTATGAACTACTCCACAAGCTGGCACTTACACATCAAGATACCATGGCCTGGGAACACAATTGAAATAGTCAAGCCATCCGGGAAGTTCTCTCTTAGTCTTATCCCCTCCTCTTCCCGCTTGATTTCTTTCTATTCCTCGATTGAAGCGATCGCCTATCGCATTGTCACATCCTTTATCTCTAATTTCCAGATCAAACTTCAAGAGTAGCAACTTAATTCCATCAATCTCGACGGTACTTCTTTTTGGACATAAGATAAAGAAGAGTACACATGCAGACATACTGATGGCCGCATGGTCCTGTGTGAACTATACATCGGGATCCCGTATCGTATGACCCTGAATTTCTCACAAGAAACACTATTGCTAAAGTATCTTTTCGCCGTGGAATAGTTTTCTGCTTCATCATTCGCAGACCATATGGTCAACATTTTTGCCCCAAAACAGCCCCCATTGCAAATCACCGGCATCACACATTACTCGACTCGATCCCATTCTGGCGGCAAACGGCGATAGGTGCCTCGAACTAATCAGATCTCGAGATTTCTCTTCAAAGGCAACTCGCAGGAATCATCAAAATTAAATTTCAGGTCTTTCTAGTAACTGCATAGTGGTCCGGCTATTGAGAAGTCTTTGATGAATCTCCTCAGAAAAATCCAAAGATGCCCCCAAGAAACTCCTTTTATCCCTTTTAACATTGCGGGAGGTGCTAGGAGTTTCGATAATGGAAATCTTAGGATCGGTCCATTTCTAAATTCCTTCAGAAGATAAATTTTATGACCAAGAACAATACCTTCCGTTACCATGAAATGGCATTTTTCCCAATTTAGTGTTAGCTTGTCCTCAAGATTCGTACTGATCGCTTTCCAGGCTGCTCGCATATCGTTCAAAATCGGGGCCTACGCTAATCGTGGAAGTCATCCATAAAATTCCATGACTTCCCCAACCAAACTGAGAACACGACATCATACATCTCTCGAAAGTAGAAGTGATATTGCACGTACCCCAAATGGCATCCCCTTCTCTGAACCAAAGGTACCATATGGGCACATGGGAATGTGGTCTTTTCTCGTCCTTCCGTGTGCAATTGCAATGATGGTTTGTACTCGAACACTTGGCCCAAGAAACAAAAATGAGGGTGTCCCGCTAATCCGTCCAACATCCGATCAACTAAGGGGCAAAGGGAAATGATCTTTCCCGGGCCGCCGTGGTTCACTCTTCCCTCGTAATCACTGCATACTCTCCATCCTGTCACTGTTCTTGTTGGAATTAATTCATTTCCTTTCATCATGACACAATAAATCCACCCTTCTTTCGAGAACCATGGACCTGGCTAACCTAAGGACAATCGAAATTGCATAGATAAAAACCGTAAAGATTTAACCTTTCGAGCACCTCCCCTTCCGACTACTTCTTTCATTATCGATTCGCCTCCTTTGATGTTCAACCGCTGGCCTCAGATTTTCTTCTAGAAGCATTTTGCATGCAGTACGAGCTTTTGACCGGGATACCTTTAACTCGCAATGTACTCAAGCTATAGACCCTTATGATTCCCAAAATTTCCAGCAACTTCCATTCCCTCAGCATCACTAAGCTCCAGCGTAAATTATTACCGGTTTACTCTTTGGCAGCCCTAGGTAAGCATACTTAAAAATGACTTGGCAACTCTTTAAAACTAGTTTTCTTCACCGGTTTTCGATGAAATTCTTCATTTTTTGGTCTCTTTTTTTCATCTCATTTTGTTCAAAACTCATCACCGGCTCAAGAGATCAGAACCTATGTGAAGAAAATCGAATCAAAATCTTCAAGAGCACCGAATTCATCACTTTTTCATTGATTGAAAATCGCATTACAACTGAGAACACCGAGTTGTTGATATATACATCTTCTATTGACTTGATATCTTCCCTTTCTATGTCTAAATTCTCTTCAAACTGACAAATCAAGTCACCGTTCTCTCCCAACTCGAGAGTGAGAATTCTCTCGAATATCGATGTAGCGCTTCCAACAGTAAAGGACCGCCTTCAAGCAAAGCAGAGGAACTTGGGAATTCTCCTCCATAATCCAAGAGACTTGATGGAAGTCTACCGGAAAAAATAAATTTCCACCTTTACCAAGACATCTTCTATGATTCTCCAAAGTTTTGCCAGGTTCTATCTCGCCATTCGAGAGAGGAATGTAAAGAGGGAGTAAGCTCCCAAACTTAACTTCGGGCAACATAATAGCATTAACCGATGATCGAACTGAAATAGCAGAGAGCTCAAACTCAAACCTCTAATGGTGGAATGGTGAAGCTCCCCGATCCTTCACTTTTTCTGCAAATTTTCTTGATTACAGATCGCAAGTTGCAACAGTTCACACCCTTCTTCAAGAATCTACTTGAAGTTCATACCTTCCTTTTTCTAAGAATCTTCCCTTCTTGCCCGCATGTCTTTCAAAATTTTTTACAAAGTGGCATCTGAGTTACCACTTCTCGAAAGGCATAATCGATCTCCAAATTTTCTAAAGGTTTTCAAGAACCTTGCAACCGTTTCCCCATTCGATTTCATGTTCTCTCGTGGAAATGGTACCGCAGCATCGTTTCGGGTTTTTTCTTGCTTCTTCTTCTCCCGATGTTCCTTCTTCTTTCATTCTTCTCGCTAATTTCAAGATTGTCCGGCCTTCCCTCTCCCCTTGTTGCTTTCTATCTTTTCTCTGCCTTTCTTTCCAAGTCTTCCCACTTCGAGTCGCACCTCCATACGCCTTTCTGATTCTTCAGGTCACCGGGGAAAGGCATCTTTCATCTAGTTTTGCAGGGTTAGGGCCAGTTGCCCTATTTGTGTCTCTGTGTTCTTGAGGAGGTATTTGTAATTTTTGAAAATTTGAGAATCGTATTTGAGGCTTCCACTCTTCGCAAACTTTTGTTCAGCGGAGGCTTAACAAATTTCGTTGCCTCCCACACTGCAAATGATTTGAGATCTTTCTAAATGGTTGAGCTTTCTCTTGGCCTAGTACTCGTTTCTGGCTTTCACCTCCTGTTGCCGCAGAACCTCCAGGCGCCGAGATCCCCATGAGGATTCTGCCTGATGCCTTGGGCCTTGTGGAAGCCCCCCCACCATATGAAAAAATTTTTACGGTTCCTCGTCTGACAGATAGCAGCCAAGGGTGTCAGATTTGGCTCAAGTGATAACTTCGCTCCCCAAGTCACTTAACCTCCTCAAACATCATAAACAACAGCTCTTCGGATACATCAACACTCCTCTCAATAGTCTCCTCTCGACCGCTCCTATTTCATGAGCAAGCAGTATCTTCTTCGTCATTCATTCTATGCACGATGGCATCTAATCCTGGGCCTCCATGGTCATTATCTTGTCGCCTCCATGACTCCTCTTCCTCGCCAATAATTACTCTTGAAAACTCGATGGAACTTTCATATTACATTTAGCCAAAGTCCTCAATCGCATTCTTGCCTCTTCAACACTTCTTACGCTTGAATCGACAAGATGAAGCATTAATAATGCCTCATGTATCATTCAAGGCATGATACTATGTCCATCTGGCCTTAAAGTCTATTCCATGCATCGGGGCATCTTTTTCAAAGAACCTTTTGAATCTCTCCCATGCTACATAAAGGCTCTCATCTCCCTCGGCTAGAACACAATTATCTCCCTCCTCTCTCGAGGCGAGTGGATGGGGGGAAGAATCTCCAAGTAAAGTTTACAAGCTCCTCCCAAGTATCAACAGAACCATATGGTAAAGATTCATACCATGTGGCTACTGTATCTCTTAGAGAAAATGGGAATAAATGCAATTTTATGACCTCTGGTCTCACCCCATTCAACTTCACTGTGTTCGCCATCCTGAGAAACCTTCCCAGGTGCTCATTCGGGCTCTTCTGCACACTAGAACTGGCAGCTGAACTATTATAATTAGTGTGCCAAGCCAGCTCAAAATTATTTGCATCAACTCGTAGGTTGTCTCGACAGTGCAGTATTCATCCCACACAGGTCCCAAAAGTCCTCCATCAGACGCTGATTGGAAGCCTTATGGCTGCCGTTTCTTCGCCCTACCGTTTCGCTTCATCTCGCCACGGCCGAAGCTTTTCTCGGCTCTTTTTCTCTCGCTTTCCGAAAGTGTTCTTTCTAATTCGCATCCGCCGGAATCGACGTTGTTTCGCTTCCTATGCATTAAAGTTTTCCTCGAAATCAAACACACTTACATTAATAGGATTAGTCAGCCAACAAATATTTTCGATATGGCTTGTTAAAAAGTTAGTGGCTAAAATAACCACCGCTTGAAAACTATTTCGTTTTTCTTTTAAACGTCCAAATTAGCATTCCTTCTTTCGCCTGAATACATTGATCTACTAAACTGAATCACTTGCAAGAATCCATACCATAAAACTTGTTGGTTTGATTTAAGATGATATACAAATTTATGACAATTATTACCAACGGATTATTGTCTAATCTCCAAGAATAATGCCAACAACTTGTACTTTGTGTTCAGAACTATTGTATTCTATTAAGAGCATTTTTATTAAGAGTAAATCAATAGGTTCTCTAAGTTGTTTTGATCCATCATGTCGCAAGTGCACAAAAGTCTAACAAGCAGTAAATCGATTTGTCCGTAGATCGATCCCAATGTAGATCTCAAGAATTTTCAATCAACTACCCCAACTACTCAAGCTCTATACTCATTTGGACTATGATAGGATAATTGAATCTATGAAAGCTCGGAACAATGAAACCAAAAATAATATGAATGAATAACAAATAAATGAATACTGAAATAATGAAATGACAAATTTCGATTGAACAGCTATCTGTAAATAGAGCATTGAAAATAAAGCTATTATGAAGAATCAATTCCTACAGTTTGTACGGTAATTTTTGCTTTCTGAACCACAGATTTTAAAACCAGTCCAAGGAATGTGATAGTAACCGATCTCTTCAAACTAATAATTGCTTGACATCTCTAATACCTTCACCGGCTTTCGAATACCGCTGGGCTAGATAACTACTTTAATGGGTAGCCTTGTTTCGGTATTTTTCTTCAATACTTCATACTCCATAACATGGACTAAACCTAGCTCCTTTATATAATCATTGCATGGGTTTACACTATACCGTTCCTCTTCCTCAAAATTAGAATGTGTACTTCATTCTTTTCCTTGATTAGATCGTTGTTAACATGATTGAATTCAATATCTGAATCGAGGCTAACTCTACATGCTTAAATTGATAACTCACTCAACTCATTCTCTGTTTCAAGTGAGAAGAGGATGTATCGATTTAATTACAATGTAGCACAATAGATCAATATCAGGTTCCTCATACCTTCCAAATTGCTCATCACTTTCAGAATGCCTTTCGTGTCACCTCGCAGGGCCTCTGAAATCGAGCTTGAAATAATCCCGCTATGGGTATAGAAACCGACATTGGGATCACCCCAAGAAATACGCAGAAACCATCAAGTCGATTTATAAACTCGGGGTTCGAAGAATAATGAATAAAATTTTCGCAGAAAGATACTTCTCGACAATAGCGCTATTTCAATGGGAGTCGGGTTTCTAAATCATCGGATTACACCATACATTGGCTTGTTGATCAACAAAAAACCACCGTAAATCGGAAACTGCAGTTCGAATCCAAAAATTTGTCCGGGAATTTAAACTACCGACAGTAATTTGAAGAAATATAAATCTCGCATTTAGCTACAACTTTGAAGTGTGTGCCTAACGTTCGTATCCAAATTTTAAACGAAAATATAGCCATCCAAAATAAAACAAAGAAAGAAAAGAAAATTAAAATATTGGTGAGCCTTCGCAACCCGCATCTCTTCAAGTCGCCCGCAGCCGTCTTAAGTAGCAATCTATTTATAGGGTTCTGAAGTTGGGCCCTAATATCGATGCACCTCTTTTTTTTTTTTTTTGGACTGCAGTTAACTGGCCTAGTATGTTGATACTGTCGCGACAGCTTGATCTTGTCGCGGTCTTTGTCACAGAAGCCTTTGTTTGGTCGCGACATGTCTTTGGTGAAACCGATGTCGATGTACCTTACTGAAGTCGCGACCTATCTCGCATTCATGTCACGGATAGCCCCACGCTCGCCGCTACCTTCCGGGCTCGCGGATGTCGCGATTCTCGTATGATGTCACACTGCCTGTTCTCGCGGTCGCCAACGCTTTAATGATGTCGCGATCTCACGCCTTTGCTGGGATGTCGCGACAACCGGTGTTGTCGCGACCTTCTTTCGCGTAGCTTCGGATGTCACGACGCTGATCTTGTCGCCACTTCTTTCGCGAAAACTGATGTCAACATTTAAAATTATGTCGCACTTCTTCTTAGCTACGATGCCGCAAACCAGTTTCTGCGTTGATGGTTGTCGAACGCCGATTTAGTGCCGATGTCGCGTCGCATCCATTGTCGCGACATACTGTACATTCCATTGCTTCATCTTCTCGTCACTACTTCTTTTCGCGTCGCGAGTTCACCATCCACCGTATCAAGGCCACCTTCGCCACCTTCTCGGCGTATTGTCGCATCTTGTCTCTTCTTCAAATTCTTCCTTGCTGACTTCGAGCCTTTCGTACGCCCATCTGTTTTGTCTTCACTACGCTTCATTCATGAACTGAGCTTGCACAGAACCTTAATATGTATTTGATTGCCGAAAAGCTTCACGACATCAAACTTTAACTTTTTGCGCCTCTCCCGTCGCAACTTCCTTAGCCAGCTATATCAAGATCGCCATCCACGTTTCGCCCTTTTACTCGCACTTCGCTTTCTTTGAATTCCCACGCACAAGATTTTCGTGAAATATTCCATATTCCTCGCATATAAATCGCCTTTTTTTATATAAAAATCAATTCCAGTAAATTGACCCAAAATGCAGATGACTCGCGAAGCTTCTCATCAACATTGTCGTATCAACCTGTTCTTTCTACCTCAAAAGATGGGGCCGAGGAACTTAAAGAGATCAACTCGTGAGGCACAAGCACCTACCATGTCACAGTCGGTCGAGGCCACAGTATGGCTCTAGCAAGAGGGCAGCGGCTCACTGACTTCTGTGGACCTAGGGAGTTTCTACAATGCCACACCGTAGGACTCCAGGATTACCAAAAAGTGCAGATCGGGCCATTAGATACATGCAGGCTGTTTCCTACTTCACGTTCACTGCAAAGAGTATCGCTGATTCTCGTAGCATTCATCCATTCATCGCCATCATGTGGAAAGAATTGGTCTTAGAGGTTGAGACCTGGAAAGCCGCTACATGGGTTTCATCCCTGAGAAACTGTAGGTGAGTGCTGAGATGATATTTAGGGATTGTGAGTTACCCGAGGGTCGCGGATATGTCAAAATTTGATGTCGCCTGCATGATTGGTTAATCCACATATCGAAGTCGTCATTGATTGTGATCGTAGGAAGATTATCGCCTACATATGGGATGGTATTTCAGAAAGCATTTTTCGTGGGGATACATGATGTTTACCCTGTGTCGTGGTACAACCCTAAAGTGCACGAACAATTAACGGGTCAAGCAGTGTTTACCCCCGGAGGACGAGGCGAGTTGAGATCCTGATCTACTCCTGTGAATGGTGAGTATGAGGACGCTTTTTCTAGGATGAATCACCGGATTACCTCCGCAGAGGGATGTAGACTTCATGATTGAGTTACACCCGGGTACATCGCCCATTTCTATGACTCCGCATAGGATGGCACCAATTGAGTTGCAGAAGCTTAAGGTCCAATTGAAGGAATTACTAGACAAAGGTTTCATTAGGCCGAGCACTTCACCATGGGGTGCTCCGGTTCTATTTGCTAAGAAGAAGGACAAGACCCTTTGACTGTGCATTGACTACCGACAATTGAATGGGGTCACGATCAAGAATCGGTATCCTTTGCCAAGGTTGATGATTTATTCGACAAATGAGAGGGCACTTTTTATCATTCCAAGATAGATCTCCGTACCGGGTACTATCATCGCTTGGAGAGTTAGGTAGCCGATATCCTTAAGACACCTTAGGATGCCATTTTAGCATTTCGAGTTCACATTGATGCCTTTTGAATTGACGAATGCGCTAACAGCATTCATGGATCTCATGCATAGGGTATTCCAACCCTATTTGGATCAGTTTTTTCTAGTCTTCGTTGATGACATTTTGATATACTCCAAGTCTGAGGAGGAGCATGAGGATCATTTGAGGTTCGTTCTGCAAGTTTTGAGAGACCATCAACAGCGTTCAAAGAATGAATTTCGCTATTGAGGTGAAGTTCTAGATACGCCTTGCTCCAGCCTGTGTGTGTCAAGAGACCTCGAAGGTTGAGGTCACAGAGTTGGGAGAGGCCTGTGTCAATCTTCAGATACATAGTATCCTTAGGATTGAAACTCATAGAGGTTCATCGAGGATTCACCGGCTACCGTAACCTATGACAAGGTTGACCCGAAATGAGGTCAAGTTTAAGTGGAATGACCTATGTGAGAGGAAATTCCATGAGTTGAAAAGGCGTACATTTCAAATTGATATGACAAATCTAACACTGCAGGTACAATATTACATGGTCTCTTAAAGATCGCCCGATGTGTCTTGATGTAGTCCTAGTTGTGGCTTATGGTTCTAGATGTGCCTAAATAATCATGGAGCAGAATTACTCTACACATGACATGGAGTCAAAGCACGTAGTCTTTACTTTTAAAGATTCAGGTTTGCACTATCCTGTATGGTGAGCATTTTTAAGTATTTTCATACCAAAAGAGTTTGAAGTATATTTTCACACAACGACCCAACATGTGGCACCAGATGATATATCCGAGGATTAGACTTCGCTTGCATTACCATCTCCGTAAGGAAAATGTGGTGGCTGATGCACTTAGTCGGAAGTCACAGGAGTACTTGCCGCTACCTCAAGAGCAAGATGCCTAGATTGTGTGACATTTTCACTACAAAGATGTTGATCAAGCCTGGGTGTTTTAAGGAGTTTAGTGGCTACGCCTTCCCTACTGAGCAAGGTGGTCGAGTCCTAGAGGCAGGATGTAGAGATGGAAGCCTCTCGTGGATCTGCACAGATGTGTTCTCAAGTGATGATAATACTATTCATGTGATGAAATTGTGATAGGACGGTCTTGGTTCCCTAGTTGATAGCCTATGAGAGGAGATCCTCGTGAGTTCCATTGCTCTTGTTTTGCAAGACATCCTAGTGGCAATAAAGATGTACCGAGATTTTCTACCGCAAGATACTCTGAGTGGACAAAGAAACACGTCAGGGACTTCTGTCTAACAATGCCCTCACGGTCGCCAGTAAAGGCTGAGCATCAGAGGCCAACAGGACTACTCCAGCCATTGAAGATAGCTAAGTGGAAGTGGGAACACGTCATGATGGACTTTGTGACCCACTTGCCACGGACATTGCAGAGGCATGATACGGTATGGGTGATAGTGGACCAGCTCACCAAGTCGGCACACTTTCTGGCAATGTGGATGACCTTCACACTGGAGGAATTCTGTAAGTTATACATGCGAGAAATTGTTCGATTACATGGAGTACCATTTTCCATAGTATCGGATAGGGATCCCAGGTTCACGACACACTTTTGGAAGAGTTTCTAGAAAGCCATGGGGGACGCTGCGTGACATGATACTGTCATCCATAGATCTGATGGTCAATGAGAGTGACCATACAGTCTTAGAGGACATGTCATGAGCATGTAAGTCCGATTTTTAGGTAGCCGGGAAGAGCATTTTCCTTAGGAATTCTCGCCTACAACAACGCTTATCGCGAGTAGATGGCACCTTAAAAGGCATTATATGGGAGGCCATGTCGATCTCCGATTTGTTGGATAGAGGTGGGAGAGGGATCTATCACGGGTCCGGATTTGATTAGAGACACCTATGAGAAGGTGGGTTTGATAATTTTAAGCATCTTCTCACAAATTAGAGCCTAGAAAGAGTTACACTTAATGTGCAATGACTACATCTAAAGTTTGAGGTGTGATCACGTCTCTTGAAGGTACGCCTAAGAGAGGATGTCAAGCCAGGAGCGGGGGAAGCTATCACGAGGTATACCTGCCCTCGAGGACATACTTGAGAGGGTGAGCATAGTTGCTTATCAGTTGGCATAGACGTCGAGTTTATCAGGTGTCCATGAGGTATTCCATGTCTCCATGCTCTGGAAGTACACTCCAGATCCGACTCATGTAGTGGATTGGAGGGAGCTTATTGTGGATGCAAATGGGACCTTCGAGGAGGACTCGTGTATTTTAATAATCAGATCAAGTCTACGAATGTAAGACCGGAGGCTATTGAAGGTGTTGTGGCAGCACCGAGGAATGGAGGAGGCAACATAGGAATGCGATGACACGATGCGTACCAGATATCCCTTCCTATTTGAGGACGAAGGTACACGGTTTAGTCATTGAATGTTAAATGACTATTGTATGTGCATGTGATTGTATGCATATGTGTGTGTGAATTTCAGGACAAAATTCTCTTAAGGGGGGAAGGATGTGAGAACCCTGGTAAAGTGTAATGATATATTATCGTTATAGTAAAGGTTGTAAGCCTGTGAATTTTGCTAGATCTCTGATAACGACACGGACCACACCGTTGAGTTCGTCTCCTAAAATCTAGTTGCACAATAGAATTACGTTGAATTCTGGGACAATCGAAATTTCATGTCAAGGCGAAGTGAACGAACGACATAGTGACACGTGGCACAAGGACATGTGCCATGTGGTACCAAACAAGTGGACACTTGGAACATAGAAATCCAAGAGTCACATTCTCCTCATGCATGAAATGAGTGGAGGGAAATAGGTGACATGTTAAACACATGGCTTGGTGGTTGCCATGTGTCAAGCTAAATTTATAGAGGTTTCCTACACCTAGACCAAAAGGAGTTCGGCGGGGGAAAAGATAGAAGGAAAGGAGAAAGAAAGGAAAGGAAAGAGGAAAAGGAAGTCCAGTTTTCTACTGGTATTATAGAGTTTGAACAGCTAGAGTTCGACGGTTAAGAAGCGAGTTAGACTACACTCCAAGAGGTAGGGGTTCTCTCCTACCGCCATTCTCAGCCGCGGGGCCATCTCTCCAATGGCTACGGGTATAGCCCACACCCAACGATAATGGTCTGAGAACGCTTGATCAAATTATTGGAGGATTTAAGGTGCAGTTTCGGGGTCCTTCCATTCCCTAAGATCAGCTCAAACAGTCAGGTTTGGGCCGGAAAAAGCACGTGGATCCGGAAAGTGCATCATTTTAGCGGTGTCATTGTCAGTATGTACCGATGATGTTGAACTGTATGTGGTTTCGGGTCCGAATATGAAGATCTAGGTTTGTGTAAGTTGTTGCTTGATTGGAATGACATGCGATTGTGTGAAAATTATGTCACATATGCTTACTTGATGTAATCGACACGGTTATATGGTGATGTGAATTATATGCAATAGATATAATTTATTCATGACTTGTAAATGTTACATGTATTCTCATTATGCATAACATGAAACATCATGCAAAGGCATCAAGATTGCATATGTGGTGGGACATCATGAAACTGTGTGATCAGTGAAGGCATGGTTTTGAACAAAGAGTTTTTATCATAGGGTTGTCCAATGAATGTTATCGGAGGGTTTTCCAATTAGTTTTTATTGGAGGGTTTTCCAATGAATGTTATCGGAGGGTTGCCCAATGAATGTTATCGGAGGGTTGTCCAATGAGTTTTTTTTCATAGTCATAGTCTAATGAATGCATCTTAAGGGTCATTCAATGATTTTTTCTATCGAGATTCACTCAATATGGTTTAAAAATAAAATATTTTGCTTTGAAAACAAGCCATACATGGTAAATGCATGTATGGGGAGTCGGTTATGACTCTGAGACATAGGTACGGCATGTAGAAATGCATGTGTTTTACGTGAATTGGTGTAATGTGAATCGTGATACTGCATGCACTTAGGTGGGGAGTAGCCCTTGTAGGAGACTTCCTCTTACCGGGCATTGCTCTACCCAAATATGGGATGACATCCGATTCTGCTGTGAAGAAGGTCAGACAGGGCCTTACTGCAGAATGGTAAAATTTCGGCGTAAACCCATTTATCTTAATGTAAGAGAAAAGAGTAGTAATAAAACTCATTTCTGGTTTGCTAGTACATGGAAAGTTTTTCCTGTATTTTATGCTCGCCTTATCATACAAATGTAATGTTAAATCCATCGTTTCGGGAAAAGAGCCGGAGGTGCGTGAAACGCAGGAAGGCCATTACATGCTCGGGATAGGTTTTAGGCCATGGGCGCGCTTCCCGGTCGCGATAGAGTTGCCCCTATGTCGCAACAGGGGTTCCTTATGTCGCGACATGGTTCACAGGCTTCATGCTTAAGCAGCAATGACAAAGTTTTTCCATGTCATGATGTTGTTTTGTTTTCGTCAGGACAATGTCACGATAGGTCACGCGACCCCGAGACGGTCTCATTAAGAGTTTAGGTGTTACACAGAGCTTTGTAAAGGCCAAGATCTCTTTAAGTGTCGCCATTAGTATTTTATGTCGCGACAAAGTGTTTTTTTTTTTTATGTCGTGACAGAGCTGGGTTTAGACTAAGAGTTTTCTTGTCGCAACAAAATATTTTTATGTCGCGACAGAGTTTGGTCAAGGCTAGAGCTTCTATGTCGCGATAGAATATTTTGTGTCACGACAGGGTTTAGCCTTGGATAGGGTTTTTATGTCGTGACAAAGTATTCTTATGTCGCGATAGAGTTTAGCCTAGATGTGGGATTATATGGTCACGTAGTATTGTCACAACAGCTCAGGGCAAAGACCACAGAGTTTACATTTACATAAACGATGTCGATAAAGCACCTGAATCAGTCACGACAGAGTATACGTTGCATCGCGAAAGAGAGGTCCAAGATATGAGGTCTTCCATGTCGCGACATAGTATTTTATGTCGCGATAGTGAGGTACGGAACCGCTGGGCCGCAACCAGATATGCTCGCCGGGAGCAGAGAAGCTCATTTGTGATACGCGGCGCCACGCTGCACGCACGTAGAAGGCCATGCCTCACGATGCATCAGGGCCGGCATGCACGAGGCGCCGGAGCACCAAGGCTGGGCGCCAAGACGATAGAGGCGTATTTTCATCCCTACATCAGCGTACAATGGTAAAAAAAAAGGGACTCTACTGGGGCATCACAATTCGAGATATATTTCCATAAGTTATTTATGCTATTATTTTGAATGCATCTATTGAAAATATGCATGTATTTGGATATATTTTAGTTATTTCATTTTGATTAGAATATTATTGATTACTAGATTACCAATAGCATTGTATGAAATTGAAGATCAGAGGTGAATAAACTATAGTCCTAGGATTTTATCGTATGACTGAAGGTGATTATTGTGCTCATAAGAGGATTTTTTTAATATAATATCACTTCTTATTATCTTAGATTGTATGGGAGGTGAATAAGGGAATGGAAGCGAGAAATTGTAACCAAGGAGGGGGACTTGAGGTTACATAATTTATCCCCTCGGCGAATAATCATAGCACTTAAATCTCAATTTGGTACATAAAATGAATTGAATGCATAGAGGGACACTAATCAACCGTAGACTCACATCGCTCTTGTTTGAAAGCATGTTCTAACCTTCTTGTTGTTTTCCCATCTTGTTTCTCTCCCTTAGGTCAATTTATTTAGTTTTTCTACCCATCATTTGATTTTTAAGCTCAAATAACAAAGCAATCCGTTAGTTGAGATACTTAATTGGTCAAGTAAAGGAAGCATCCCTGTGGGAACGATATCCAAACTCCTAGAGTCCACTTTATTACTTGTGCGATCTGTATACTTATGGTGAATTTAAGTGTGTTTCCACATTTTAACACGTACAATTTCAAAATTCCCTTAAGGAGTATGATGGGTCTTGAAAATAGGAAATTTCAATTAACTATAGAACCATTTACATTCTAGTTTGCACTATGGATGGGAATTAATATAATATAATTTGTAATTTCAAAACAACTAAGGAAGTATAGAGAATACTTCAAGTTATCCATGAAGGAACTAATCAAGTTAAAGAATCTAAAGTTAGAATTCTTGTTAATGAATATGAAATGTTTAAAATGAAACCTTATGAATGTATTGCTGAGATGTTTACTAGATTATTAGATATTGTCAATAGCCCTGAAGGTTTGGGAAGACAAGATAGTAAAGTGGAAATCATGGATAAAATCTTAAGATAACTACCTTTCAAATGGGACTCCATGACTAACAACATTGGACAAGCAAAGAATTTGAAGAAGCTACCTCTTGAAAGAGCTAATTGAATCTTTGATGACCTAGCAGCAAAACAAGAAAAAGAAAGACAAGATGAAGAAGGAAAAAATAAGAGCATTGCAATGAAGGCCAAAAAGTAAAAAGAAAAAATTAGTGAAGATGATACGGCACCGTCTCATTAAGGCTGAATCCACAAGCTCACGATGAAATATAATTAAGGAGGAAGAGTGTACAATATAACAAAATTAAAGAAAGAATGACAATTAAAGGAAGAAAAATAAATGAGAGAAAGAGCATAAGATGGGAAGTTTGAACTTTTTTTAGAAAAGGTTTTTCAAAAAAAAAATAAAAAAAAGGAGTATCACGATTAAGTAGGAAACATGTGCATCATACCAAAACTCCAAGTAGGTCCACATTAGGTCACGTGTAAAACCCAAAAGAAAATCCAATTCCATCGAAAAGTGCAAACCACTTGTCATTATAGTACAAGTTGAAAACTTTGAAATTTTCTAGATCCCCATGACAAAATGGACTCACGCTTGATCTGCCTCGCAAAATCTAGTTACCTGCAGTAGCTTCCACTAATTTTCACGACTTCGGCGCTACGGATTCCCAAGAATCCCAAAACGAGATTTTGGGAAATAAGTTAAGTTAACTTTATAGAAAATAATGTGGACTTGAACTGAGATGAAATAAATCGTTTCGAGGTAAAGATTGACCCGAGCAGGTGTGGACACGTGGCGAGACTTGGGCCACTCCTTTAACTTAAGAATTAAGTTAGATAAAAGGGGCAAAAGGGGAAAAAGGGTGCCCATTTTTCCTGGTTTGACCAAGAGAGTGAGAGAAGAGAGAAAGAGGAGAGCCATGAGCTTCCTTCCAAGATCTACGGAGTTCCGTTCGTCAATTTTCGTCGGGCCAAAAACAAAAGTTCATCGCATCAACGAGGGCTACGCGTGGGTGCCTAAAACGCGGGATTTCACAGAGGATCCAAATGAGGAGTTCGGGAAATAAAAGGTTTAGGTTTAGGAAGTGTCCATGAGGCTTCCTAGGGTTTCTTCTACGCTTCAAGAGGTAGGTAATTCTTCCTACTTGGCTTATTTTCCATTTTTTGGGCCAGAAAATGGTCGGATGTTCTAGTTCCTATCAAGCGTCCTTCACCTAGGTGAGTTGAGCTGCTTAAGCCGAGGACAATAATGTGAGTCTCCGTGGTTAAGGAGTCTTCGTGTAGGTGAAGGTGGTACCGCATGTGCAAAGGTATGCATGCCTGAAGAACCAGATGAAATTGGTAGACATTCTAGTCCGCCTAGGCGAGGATTTTGCTCGCTTAGGCGAACCACTTCGCCTAGGCAAAGTTAGGCTACACCTAGGTGAGCTTGTGACCGTTTAGCCCGTGTCTGGGCTTGTCTGGGCCTGCCTTCGTGGCTCCTGGGCTCAGGCTTTGATTCAGGCCATCAGATGACTTTCGAGAGTGTCAATATTGAATTAAGAGTGAAATGTTTGGATGTCAATATGTGTGTTCTAATGTATTGACATGTGATGAGTTTATACGCGCAAATGGCCATTACATGGCTTGATTGTGTGTGTGTCATTGCTTGAACATAGAATGACATGTTGTATGTTGATGTTGATATATGCGTGGATGATATATTGACTTAAATGAAATATTGTATGGAAGTCATATGCAAGTGATGTGATTGTCCATGACACCTAGTAAGTGGTGTGGATTGTGTTTTCCATGTAGCATTCATTATACATGTGACATGATATAACACAAATGATTTATTATAACACAGACATGACAGTGGACATCTCATTGAATGGATGTGAGTGTACACGAGGAATCAACACTGTTTGGTGTTTGATCATGAGTTCTGCTAAGTGGGACTAAGTCCAACAGTCGCATGGTTGAATAAAGTGGCAAAGAAATTCCCCGTGGTTTGAGAATAGAAACTGTGGGAGCGACATCCTCGAGTGAAAGGCCCATTAGTGTGGTTAGACAATTTTCCAATGGTGAAAGCTCGTAAAAGTGTCTAGGTGTGTGAAGCCTGCGGTGTGACACAAAAAAATTCTCTACTCACAAAAAGACATATGAGTTTTGAATATAAATGATCATTGAGGTGTAACATCGAAAAATATTTTGGTTTGAAAACAAATGAATTTGTTTTGTAAAATGATCATTGATATAACTTAAATGATGGATTTTATCACCTCAGCCTCGACTTTGCAGTGATAGAGCCTGCATGACTCGAGTATGATGGGAGTCGGTAAGGACTCAGAGCATGGTACATGATTGACTCTCATCTCACTTCATGGCATCACATATAGGATTCCATAAGAGAAATTCTTATGTTTTTCGCGCATTTCCTAAGATCCGCACCTAATATGCAAAAGCTCCTGGAGTTCTTTAGCTTTGTACTAAGAAACTATGACAAATAAGGAATACGGGCTAAGTTCACTGAATTAGCATGTTTCGAGGATGATTATGTGGCCACAGACATGACCAAAGTAAGAAAATTTGAGGATGATTTGAAATTGTCCATCCGGGTATAATCAGGACTCTACAAGATACGGACTCATGGTCAAGACAATGGCGCACATGTAGAAGGCGGATAACATGAAGCATCCAGATGCTATTGCAAGGATAAGATAAGGAGGGTCAATCTTCTTCTTCTAGCTCGGGAAAGAAACAGAGGACTTCTACTCCGTGAGGGTTTCGGGAACAAGGCTATGACTACCAAGGCCGAGGGCAAGACTGGGCCATCCCAATATGGGTATAATTTAGTAGCTCCTAGATAGCTGTATAAAGAGCATTTCTTAGTGCCACCAGCCTAAACACTTAAGACTCGATCGCTCTGGGAGGCGTGGTTCCCAAGGTTACGGGACACCCCGGGGCCCCAAACTATCGCAGAGAACATGCACAAACACAGTTTGTTCCTCCCTACCCTACCATGGGCCAGGGAAGATAGTATCAGTCCCAAGGTGTTGCATAAGCACCTACTACTCGCAGACATGCCATATGGGTCAGGGTATGAATCGAGGTCGAGAGCAGGACTCACAGGCTAGGACTTCAAGGACCAGAGGCATGTCTACGCCATCACACCTCAAACTAAGCTTGCAGATCAGTCAGTTATTCAAGGTACTTTTCTACTTTTTTTCTTATCGGCAAGAGTGTTGTTTGACTCAAGTGCATCTCATTCATTCATTGTTGCATCATGTGTGAAATATTTGGGCTTAGAGGATGAAACCTTGGAAGAGTCGATGCATGTGGAGTTCCTCCCCAGGGAAACTCGTTAGGGTGAGGTTTGATCAGGATATGTCGTATTTGTGAGTTAGAGATCTCGTGGATTCTACCTAGCGTGGACCGTAGGGCCGGACATGTAGAGTTTGATGTCATCCTCGATGGATCGCTTGACTCAAGACATCGATCTCGTCATTAATTAGACTGTAGAAGGGTTACTCCTACACACGGGATAATGTTTTGTGTTATGTTTCGTGATACATGATCGCCACCGAGTCATGTGCCACTTGTGCACGAAAGCAGCTGATGGGTCAATGTGCCTTACCTCGGAGGACGAGGTAAGACATGATTTAGGTCTACCTCGGGTGGTTTGTGAGTATGAGGATGTTTTTTCGGATGAGCTATCGGGATTAATGCTGCATAAGGATGTAAACTTCACTATTGAGTTGCACCCTGGTACATCGCCCATTTCTATGACTCCACATAAAATGGCGCCTGTTGAGTTGCAGGAACTCAAGGTCCAATTGCAGGAATTGTTGGATAGAGGTTTTATTAGACTGAGCACTTCACCTTGGAGTGCTCGAGTATTGTTTGCCAAGAAGAAGGACAAGACTCTTCAACTATGTATAGATTATCGACAGTTGAATAGGGCTACTATCAAGAATAGGTACCCTCTGTCTAGGATCGATGATCTGTTTGATTAACTGAGAGAGGTGAGGGTTTATTCCAAGATAGATCTCAACACCGGTTACCATCATTTGAGAGTTAGGGAGGTAGATATCCCTGAAATGGTGTTTAGAACGCTATATGGGCATTTCGAGTCACAATATGCCATTTGAATTGACAAATGCTCCAACAACATTCATGGATCTTATGCATAGGGTATCCCAACCCTACCTAGATTGGTTCGTTGTGGTTTTCGTGGACGACATCTTGATCCACTCCAAGTATGAGGAGGATCATGAGGGTCACTTGAGGATTGTTCTTCAGACCTTGAGAGAACATTGGTTGTATGCCAAATTCAACAAATGTGAATTTCGGCTTACTGAGGTGAGATTCTTGGGGCACGTGTGATGTGTCCTAAACTCATCTATTTGTAGTCCTTTTTTCTGGCATATTTTAGAAAGTTTATGATTCATTTTAATGCTGAATTATGGAATATTCACCAACTTTGTGTTTTGCGGGTTTTATGTAGGCATCAATTCCAAAGAAGAAATGCAAAAATATGGCTAAGGCAAATGTCACATAATTTCCAAAATGTTGTGACAAAATTTCAAGGAACCAATGAGATACTATGCCGTAACAAAGACGGTTGAACCTGCTTATAGCGAAGAATGTCACGACATTTTGCAACTTTGTCGTAACACAAAAAGAGAGGGATTGAATGATAAATGTTATGACAAAGAAGTGAATATTGTGACTTAATGGTAATCACAAGACAGAACCTTGTCGCGATAATGAATTTTTGTGTTGCGACATTAATTAAGAAGTTCTTAAAGAAGAATTTTTCAAGATTATTTTGCTATATCGCGACAATAATCAAGCAAATGGCAATAGAGTTTTGTCACAACAATCAAATTTATGTCGCAACATAAAGAGCTAGAGAGAGAAAACTCTGTCGCGATAAAAGAAAATTATGTCACGATAGAAAATAGAAGAGCAATGAGACAAGTCAAGACAATTTGGTCACGACAAAGATTTCAATGTTGCAACAAATAGTTCATCTAGCGACAAAGATCAAGGAAGGAAATATGTCGCGACATTTCGCAACTTTGTCGAGACATAAAGTTCATATTTAACAGTGCAAGACAACAAGACTATGTTAAGTATTATAGTTTTATGGCTTACAACAGCAACATGAAGTTGTGAGAACTGTCAGAACAAGGTTGAGAAGAACCATTGAAGAATGTCGCGCAACATAATAATTTATGTTGCAACAAAGATGAAGAAATATAAAATATCTCTGTCGATGGGAAAGCTGGTGTTGTGACATAAGTTAAAGAGAAGCGCCTACAAGAGAAATATAAGCTCATTGACAAAGAATTCTGAAGTCACGAGACATTTTTCAAGAGCAAAGAAAGAATGAAACGTTGTTGCAAGAAGTTTTGTCATGACAAGACACTCATGCTGCGATAATTACAAGACAACTTCAGTAGAACTCTGTCGCGACATTTTCAAAGTTTTTCATGAGATAATTCACAAAGAAGGTACGAAACTATGTCGCAACAAAAAACTGCGAGCCACGACAAAGCTGGAGAAAAAAGATAACAACTATGTCACGACATAATTTTTCAATGTCGCGACAAAGCAACCTATTGGGCCAGATTTTTAGGGATCCACAATTTCATCCTTGAAGTGTGGCCTATCATTTGAAAATCTATAAATAGAAGCACCTATGTCATTGTGCACAGCTTCCGCCAAACCGAGGAACTTCGGGGTAGTTAGAGACTCCTTTGTATATTTTTTTTCTTTTATTTCTTTTCATTTCTTTTTCGTCAATTTAGTTTTATCTTAGCATTTTAGTTAGTTTTTCTCTTATTTTAGGATTTAACAGTGATCTAGTGCGATGTTTCAGGCTGGGGTCATTATAAGATTTTAGTTTTCATTACTGTTTGACTTGAATGGAATTTGGAAATATTTATGGAGTTCATTTATTTCAGTTCGCTTGCAATCTCAATGAATTTTCTTGATCCAAAATAGTCATCAAGATTTGTAATCCGCTTGAAAGACTGGGCTCCCTCTGGGAATGGATAGATGTTAATTATTGTTTTCTCGTGATAACTTGAAAGAAAGTCATAGTTCGAAATCTTGAATATATTTAATCGTAAGGCTTGTTCTTGGAAATTACTTTGTCTGTAATATTTAGTAGCGTGTACCAAGAAAAAAATGATTGTATCTTGCTTTGATTTCTAGGAAGGCCCTCTCAGAGTGACACAGATAAGATTCTCGAGTAATGAGCAGTTACTGGCGCTATGTTAGACTAATATTATGGAACTAATGGTTCTCCCGAAGATTTTCTACTACAGATCACTAATTTACTCATAGTGAGAATAGTTTGATGATGTGCACAATTTAGTTGATCAAAGGTTTCTCCTCAATCCGACATGAAAGGATTCGATCCCATGTTAGTACAGATCTAATCAAGGAGATAGACAATTTTATTAGATTTGAAGGACGAGATACCACACTACATTGGAGAAGGCTTGCTAATCTGGTTTATAGCAAGAATACTCCATCTCTAAGATTCGGGGTGTGAAGTACTGAAAAAGAAAAATACCCAGATCTTAGAAAGAGGATTATATTCTACAAGTAATTGATTAGACTCATGTATCCGAAAGGAACCTGGATCTCTAATTAGTGAAATGTATGGTGTATGGAGAAATCCAAACTATACTACCTTGCATCTTTGACAAGTTCAGATTTCAAACTAATTGTTGAACTATGTATAAAATGATACAATTTGTGGATCATGAGGATAGTTAATCATTCCATATTCACCAATGGAACCTGAAGAATGTGAAGAAGGTCAAATTCATAACTCATCAGGTAAGGAGGAAAACGTTGCATCATTGGATGAATCACCGTATTTGAGTGCTAATGCTCAAGGCACTCCAAACCAAATAAAACGAACTCTCATTGTGTTGTGCTTCATCCTTGTCAACCTCTATATGGCTTTCCAATGGCTCCACATTTTTATTAGCCTCCAGACCTCGTGGTCTCATCTAATGTAGCATGTGTGTAAAATCATCTTCACCGCTGAAACGGACTTCAATGGATATTCACTTCGTTGTCGATCCGCATTATCCCCACCATCATTTCCTGCGCATCACTACCATCATCGGGTCTCCTCTCCTTAAGCCTTCCATAGCCTAGTAGAAGTACATTAAAACTAGGTCTACTACTATGTTCAACACTTGAATCAAAAGAGGGTCGAGAAGTGACAACGGGCTGAAATGATTCTCTAGTGTCTTAACTGAAATTTTCACTATGAACTTCTTCAGATAAAACCCGCTCAACATCAACACCTGCTTCTCGAACATGTGCAGCAATTTGTGGATCAAGATTTCCATTTTCATCATCTAAATGGACAGGTCTAACCCATTGGAATAATTGATTATCCTCATCTTCACCAAACTCGGCTGAAATGTCGAGTAAATCAAGGTAATCTTTTTCCAAAAGAATCTTTAATTCCATTCACAGGATATCTCTACATCTTTAGTTTCACGTTGTAGTAACGAAAAACTAATTGTTGGGAGCTGAGGGTAAGCTAGTCGACTCCTTTGTTTGTATGGACTGGTGCAAATGTGCTCCTAATTTCTTCATACAAGATGATGCACTGGGAAAGAACCTTATGAGCAAATTCTCACGTGAGCGTGGTTTCCATACAAATTACCATATTCAAATACAATAAAAATTACTAACATTCAAAATCTAATAATAACATGGTAATGGACTTTACTTTGAACATTTAATGAGAGAACAATACCACCAGAACCATTAACTTGATGTTATTGTCGCTGATCACCGAACTCCCATTTGGCATCTCAAACATTATAAGCTTCTGAATTCAAATGAACTTGTCAAATCAATATATGTGTAAGTGTAACAAAATAAATTGAATCGATTAATTAGAAATATAGCCTATTGATGTACCTCATTTCCAATATTACCAAGGCCTATAATAGTAGAAGATAATTTTCCAAATATTTCATGAACAGCTTGGAGTAACTCAAGGCCACTACTAACTCTATGTCTATATTGAAATCTTGGATTAAGATAATATGCTACAAAAGTGATTTAGAATTAGTATGTGATAAAAAGAAAATAATATGCATTAAAAGTGATTATGATGTTGAATAGTTACCTGCTGTATGAAGAGGGTGTTTGAGGGTTTTATCCCAATGATCTACGATGATATTTTTGACCCAATCTTTAGCTTTGAATGCATGCAAATTTTGCTTCATAACTCAAATCAACTCATACACAAATGGCATTGTTGGGGTGATTTCGGAATCAACAATGCAAAGAACTGTATATAGTGCCTCATAGATTGACACTAGGTTTGAGATATTCTCCCAATATGCATGATTAAACATGAGTCCTTCAATCTCACGTCCAACGATCGTCCGACTAAGCTTGTGAGAAGCCCATTCATCACTAATAAAGATCTTCTTCAAATCAACCCTCTTTTTTAAAAGACTTGCAAGGGCGATGTAATTTGTTGCAAATCTTGTTGCCCCTGGACGCACAATATCTCCACCACAAACCTTTCTCATTGTTGCAACCAACCAACCATGATTGTATATGAGGTTGGTGATATTTCGTGCATTAGTAATCAAGTTGAAAACACTTTCTCTTTTACCAATAACTTCAAACATAAGGTCGATGCAATGTGCTGCACATGGAGTCCAATATAAATTGTGCTTCTTAATTAACAATTTCTTAGCCTTCACAAATGCTGATCCATTGTCTGTAACAATTTGCACAACATTTGCTTCACCAACTTCCTTTATCACATCTTTCAACAAACCATAAATGTATTTATTGTCTTTGATATTATCTTATGCATCAACAGACTTAAGAAAATTTGTACTTCCTTTACAATATACCATGAATACGATACTTAATTTGTGGGACCGGTCCATCCATCACACATAAGCAATTGTGAACCTTACAGTCTTCCATCTCTCCCCTTTGGAGATTCACATAATCTTTCCATGTCTCTTATATACTCCATATTCAAATATTTGTTTTGATTTCATGGAGAGGGTGGCTCTATTCCTCCCATGCCTACAAGTTAAAGTAAATAATTATAATGGCTCAGAACTATAATATAAGATAATAATATTATTAGAAATTGAAACCGATTTTCACATACCAACTTGTTGTGCACCAAAAATCATGTTTTTGAAGTGGTGAGAGTATGTTTTGTGAGGCACAACACTCTCATATATGAAGAATTTACATATTAACCGGCCCATCATTTCTTTGATTGCACCTCCTTTAAAAAGATTTTTAATACTCTTGTCTTGTCAAGATTTGTATAATGATGGAGCAAGAGGTGGTGATGGATCCGATTGTCTCACACTTCGAGATCTTTACGCGCCTTACTCGATCGCTTGGATGTGACTATAAAGGCCCACATATTGCACTATATATATTAGAAATGTTTGTAACCGCTTATACTATAATAACTTACTTAAGTTAAAAGATTTACCAATTTTTCTTTTGTCTCTCATAAACCCTTCTTATTGTCGATTCCATTCACTAGCTTTGAATGCACAACATGCTACTCGATAGTCAGCTCGCTCGTCAGGGTTCATGTCAGTCGGATACATATAGACATCCTCCTCCTCCTCCTCATCCTCCTCATCATCATCATCACCATCATCAAAGAGATGTCTATGGCTACCACCCATTGTGTGTGACGCCCCAATATCCGGGGGTCCCGTTGATAACTCGTCAACTCAAGTGGAATTTGGTGTCTTAGATCATCTCAAGATCTCCAAGTCATGGTACCTGACCTGGGCATTCAACTACCCATGGACACCGAGTTACTTCAAGACTACTTCCATACGTCCTTCACTGTGGACTTATTCATTCATATTTAAATCTAAATTATGAAGAAAACGAATAATTACAATTTATCGGGGTCCGATCACATCTCTACCATATACTTACATAATTCCGACTATTTATACAATAGTTCAAAAGAAAATTTTTTAAATTCTTTTATACAAAAACACTTTTACAAAAATTTTACTCACGTCACATGTCGGCCCCTTCGCAATCACACTTGCCTGAGCTACCGCCTCCGTACATGAAAGGGAGTCCCACGACGGGGTGAACAATGCCTAGTAGAAAAATTCTCCTACAAGGGCTACTCCCCACCTAAAATGCACATGCAATGGCAACCATGAAAACGTCCAATCACATTCCATATAAATAATGCAATTCTATATGGAATATTACATGTCATGCATGAGATGAGACTCCTCATGCCCATAAACCCAAGTCCCGAATTAACTCCCCTCGTAATACGTGCATGCCAGTGTGAAAACCGCCATCGGTGTTTCACCTATGACTCAACCCATCGGACAACCTCCAATGTTTATTTAATTTACCAACCTCGTGTGTTTATCTTGGTTACACTGGGTCTCACCGCAGGCTTCGCACTCCTTCCGATACTTTCGCAAACTTTCATCACTAGATACATATGTCTAACCAAGAACAAAATTTGGGTCTTTCACCCTGGGGGGGATCTGCCCCATCTTGCTTCACCCAAACACACGAAATTTATTATTATTACTTTATGCACCCGTGAGTCTAAATTTTGGACGTTGTCCCAATTTCCTAGCTCACTACACTTTCACCAAGAATGGTGAATAACCAATACCATGCTTCCACACCCGACTCAACACGATGTGACCGTGCATATGAAATGCAATCATGCCATTTCATGCTATGACATGCTACATGCAACATGCAACATTTATAAATTCCAGATAATTATATTTCCTACATATAATTTTCATTCATCACAATTTCAATGTTAATACATCACGCAATCACATATTAACATGATTTTTTTACACACAACAACATGTTATTTTTTTTTTTTTAGCAATAACACACAAAATGGCTCAAATCTCGAACCCACATAAACAGGGCACTTCTCGGTCCCTTCACGGCCATGAACCATTTTTTTTTCATTTATCAACAAATTACTGTGATATCAAAAAACTCAACAAAACCCGAAGACATCGCTCCCAGGATTAAACCAAACTCAACCCGCACCGGATCATCTTAACTAGTCCTAAAATTTAATATTCAGTCCCAAGATATTGGGACTAAATCACGCGACCAATTACGGCCCCAAAGAACGCCCATGCCATTAAATGGACTTTAGGCTAGAAAATAATCCAAGTAGGAAAATTCCCTACCTCGTGGAATTTCACGAAACTCTAAGATTTTGGTACCCACGTTAGCCTCGATGTGTGGACCGACTTTACCTTTTGCTCCGACGAAAACCTACGGTCCGATTTCCATAAATCTTAGAGAGAAGCTAGAGTTTCTCACTCTACTTTCTCTCTCTTTCTCGCGTTTTCTCCTCCCTCCACTCAATGTTCGTTCTTTTGTTTTGCCCAAAATGGCCCCTTTTTTACTTTTCTTCCTTTTTCTTTTATGGATAATTTCTTCCTTTTTCTTTTTTTCTTTCTTTTTTTGATTTTTTCCTTTATTTTCTATTTTCCTTTCAATTTCTCTTCTTTCCTTTTTTTCTCATTTGATTCTTATCCAACTGAACTCCCATGTTGCTCCACTCCCATTCCTTTTAAATTTTATTTTTTTTCTTTTTCTTTATTTTTCTATTTGACTTGCTTTCCTTTATTTCTCCATTTGACTCATGGCTCAATATGAGCCACTTATCCAAGTACTATGTGTCACTTGCTACACCACATGGCCATCATGTCATGTATCCATCTTCCAAGGTGTCAAGTGGCATCACATGGTCATGTCATGTGTCACCCGGACACCCTAAGATCTCAAAACAGTACTTTGGATCGCTCTAATCCAATGAAATTCGACGAGGTAACTAGATTTCACGAGACGAATTCAACAGTGAAGTCCGTTTTATCATCTGAGATCTAGAAAATTTCTGGTTTTCAATCGAATTTACCGTTTTACCCCTTTTCAGAAAAATTGAATTTTTCCCGGGTTTTACATTCTTCCCCCCTTAATAGAATTTCGTCCTCGAAATTCACCCATACTAGCACACACAAACACATGCATATGCAGTAATATTCTAATGCTAAATATTATACTACGCACCTTCATCCTCAAAAAGGAAAGGATAGGTGGCCCACATCGTGTCCTCGCGTTCCCAAGTTGCCTCCCTCCACCCTCGCGTCACCACTTACTCAGCTTGACGCAGTTCATTTCAAAACATGATCCTGGCTATCCAAGATACGCAACGGTCCCTCCTCGAAGGTCCCATCAGTGTCAACAGTAATCTCTCCCCAATCCACTATATGAGCTAGACCTAGAGTATATTTTCGGAGCATGGAGACATGGAACACCTCATCGACACTGATATAAACTCCTGGTAGCGCCCAACCGATACGCATCCGTGCTCACCATCTCGAGCATCTCGAAGGGTCCTATACCCGATGCTTAGTTTCTCGTCACTTCGACCCAACTACCCCCTCTTATGCATCACCTTCAAGAAGACATGATCACCCACCTCATACTCTAGAGGTCGACGTAGTCTGTCGGCTTTGAGTAGTGAGAAGAAGCTTCCGAATCAAATCCACATTCTTAGAGGTGTCTCGAATCATATCCGAGATAGTGATGGAGTGCTCTCCCACCTCTGTTCAACAAATCAGGGATCGACATGGCCTCCCATATAAGGCCTCATAGGGTTCCATCTGAATACTCGTCTGATAACTGTTGTTGTAGGCGAATTCCACTAAGGGTGAGTGCTTCTCCCAGCCACCCTTAAGATCCAGGACGCATGCTCGCAGCATGTCCTCTAAAACCTATATGGTCCTATCCGATTGAGCATCTGTATGTGGATGAAACGTAGTGCTCATCTTCAACTATGTCCCCAAAGACTTTTGGAAACTCTTCCAAAAGTGTGATGTAAACTTGGGATCCCTGTCTGATACGATAGAGACTGACACTCCATGTAACCGGACAATCTCACGAATATACACTCTAATTCCTCCAAGCAGGAAGGTCATCCGCATCATAGAGTGTGCCGACTTAGTGAGCCGGTCCAATTATAAACCATACCGCATCATGTCTCCGTCAGGTCCTGCGGCAAGTGGGTCACAAAATCCATCGATATGCTCCCACTCCCGCTTACCTCCAAAGGCCTGGAGGCCCTCTTGAAGCCTCGTGCTCACTTACTGGGTGACACATGAGACACCGTCAACAAATCCCCAACGTGTCGCCCATCCCGCTCCAAAGAATATCGGGCGATGAAGATCACGGCACATCTTCGTGCCACCTGGATGCACAGCAAAACGAGAGCAGTGGAACTCCTTGAGGATCTCCTCTCTAAAATCGACCAGCTAGGGAACCACAACCGTCCCCTATATCAAAGACTACCATGTATGTGGATAACCCAAATTTTACCTATACCCACCGCATTCGATGGATCTATATCTCTCGCTGGGCCCCAATTTCTGACTCACCACCTTATTTTTAGCAGGATGCATGAGCCACCAAACTCTAGCCCTCCCGAAATCTCCGATCACCGTAATTAAACCTAAACTATCCTACGCTCGAAAGCATCCAATTCCCAAGAAGCGACACTAGCCAGTACTCCTCGTGACTTCCGACTGAGTGCATCATCCACTACATTTTCCTTACTAGGATGGTAATGCAAAGTGACGTCATAATCCTCCAGATACTCCATCCATCTGCGTTGCCTCATATTGAGGTCCTGTTGTGTGAAAATATACTTAAGACTTTTATGATCTAAAAACACTTCGAACTACTCACCATACAAATAGTGGCACCAAATCTTTAAAGCAAAGACTATGGCCGCCAACTCCAGGTCATGTGTAGGGTAATTCCACTGATGATTCTTTAGTCAGATGGAACCATGTTACAACCCTCCCGACCGCATCAGAGACACATCCCAATCCGTCCTGGGAGGCATCACACACACCAGGTACCGTCCCTATTCCGGATTAATCGCACAGGAGCTTACAAGCCTCCTTTTCAATTCCTAGAATGCCTTCACACGTCATTCAACCCAAACTCGACCTCTTCCGGTCAACGAATATAGGTGCTTCTAGCCTGAGAAATCCTCAATGAACTCCCGTAGTACCCCGCCAATCCAAGAAACTCGTTGGGATCTCAAGACCGACTTTAGTTTCTCCCAACTCATAACAAATTTACTTTCTAGTATTCACTAACACACCTGAAGTCGACACGACGTATCCCAAGAATTTCACCTTAGCAAGCTAAAACTCACACTTACTAAACTTGGTATACAACTGATGGTCCCTGAGTGCTTGGAGAACAATATACAAATGATCCTCATGCTCCTCCTTAGAATGGGAGTAGATCAAGATGTCGTCAACAAAGACCACAACACACTGATCCAAATAGGGCTAGAATAACCTATGCATGAGATCCATGAATGTCACTGCGCATTCCACAACTCGGCAATCATCGTGAACTAGAAATACCATGCGCGTCCTAAACTCGTTTTAGGATATTCGCCCCTAATCCTCAATCACATCCGATAAGGTCTATCTTCGAGTAGACTCGCGCCTTTCAACCGGGACAAATCATCAAATCCTCGTAATGGATATCGATTCTTAAATCGAATCAAGCCATACCCACAACCTCGCCAGGCTGATGAAGGCACGACTATACCGACTCTTTACTTTGCTTTTTCGCATATCAGGCCCAAGTCTTATAACTCGAATCAAAATATCATATAATAAAGATAAAATAAAACTACCACCGTAGTGGTGTTTACAAGGTCAATACATACACCCTAAGTCATAATTATATATACATATACAAAACTCGTACATTTACATTTACATAATCAAAGTTAATAAACTACAGCGATGGACCCCTACAAATGTGTCGGGCCCAGCGCAGATAAGATCGCGGACGTCCTCCTCTCGCACTCCACACCCGATTAAGCTCCATGCTGTTTTTAACGCTTTGAGCGGGAAACATATATGACTTATACATATACACATGCATTAATACTCCTTTACAGTAAGCATATAATAGTAACAGATATACAAAAGAGTTATATCGACTTTCCATGAATCTAGTATAACTTATACTTATAGCAAACTTATACTTATTCAGATCTCCGGTAGGAGTTACAAAGAGTTTATACTGGCATCTGAGGTAAATTTTAGGTACTGGCAGAGCTTCACTGATAGAGGTACCCAGAGGTACATTCAGAGCAAAATACCTGTACATTATTTTGTACTTCATTCATTATTCAGACTTTATCATATGGGTAATCCGTTTTGACTACCTAGACCAAGCACAATAAACAGATAGGACACAAAACACAATAAGTACCCAAAGGTACTAAGACTGAGGTGCCGTAAGATGTGCTGCAGAGAGTGCCGAAACACTGACAGAGTGTCGTCGCACTCAATTGAGAAAGGATGAAGTGCTCAATGTGCCGGGCTAACGGCCAGAGAGTGTCGCAGAATTAATCGAGCATCATACTATAATGCGTTTACCCACGTAATTGCAGGTGTCAGGTCATTCAATATCCCGCCTAAGCGCTTCTAATATCACATGTTCAGAACTTACTATCTTATCATGTGAGGCATTAAATTTTCTAACATCGAATCCCCGCTTTTATAGCAATTTGTAGAGGGCATACCTGAATTTTCTACCTACTCAACACATGGTCCCACCCTTTCATATTTTATAAATCTCAATCTGTCCAATAGACAAGTCCTCGGAGTAACGGAAAAACAAAACGAAACAAAACACATAAATTTTCATGTTATGAACAGTAGCTACGCCGAGGCATAAACCTTCGCCGCAGCGTAGCTCTGCTATGCCTCACGCACTCCAGGTCAGCCCAAACCTCCCTTCACCCATGTCACAAGCGTGACATGCCACCACTCCAGGACTCCACGCCAGCCATGGGATCCCACGTCTTAGATCCAACACCTTCAGATTTTGTTGATTTCGTCTTTTTTTCTAGAAAACCAACCAAAAACAAGTGAAAACTCATATACTCTCTAGAAAAGCATCTTCCAAGTGTGTTTTAACCTAACCAAAACCAAACATAGAGATTAATTAGGGTTTTTCCAAACCCAAACTCAAATACTTGTAAGTTAGGTTAACTTCCTAACACCCAAACCAATATCCATACATCATAAACCAAGAATCCATACCCAAAGGGAGGATTCCACTATCTATATAAACTAGGGTTTTACCAACCCAATCCTCAACAAATCTAGGCTAAGATGAATTCTTAACTAAAACCCTAGGAATGGAACCGCTTTAATATTCACACGCAAACACTTCCATAAAAGTTCCATACAAAAACATAGCTATCCATACAACACCCCATACTAAATAGTTTCCATACCTTCTCGGCTTCTTCTTCTTTCTTCCCTCTACTTCTTCGTCTCATCTCTTCTCTTCACGCTAAGCTCCTCTCCAAATGAGAGACCAACTGGGTCTAATCCTTTTTATTTTTAATTTTTTATTACATTGTCCTCAAACTCCCTTCTATTTGCACTACAACTTATGCTATTTCTATAATAGCATATCATCTTCTTATATTATGACTTTTGTGTCTCGTTTTGACAAATTACAAATTTACCCTTGCTTATTTCCGAGTTTCTCAGATTTCACGTTTTGCATTTAAATTATGAAAAAAAAATTCAAATTATTCATATAAATACCCTAAATATGTTGAAAACGACTCGGGTATATTTCGGGGTGTTACACTCCTCCTCCCCCCCCTTAAAATAAATTTTGTCCTTGACAAAAAGAAAACGTGGTGTAAAATATACGCCACGCACAAGTGCACGCCTGCGCCCTAAGTAATATAAACATAATTGCCAAAGGTACCTATATCGATCCACTGGGACGGAGAATTGATTACAAAGATGTGCTTTCTTAGATATTATCCGAATAAACGTATTGTGAGAAAGAAATCGAATGTGTGAACTCTAACTAAACTATCGATCTGTAATGAATTATCATGGTATTGAAGACTAGGTTATGTTTCCTCGGCTACTTTCGATGGATTATTTATTAAAGATGCTATTATTCAATGTATTTATAATTTGTTGATGGCGAGGTGATCTTACTTACGAGATATCCTCTCTTAAGGTATATCCGCCTATCTCGTGAATAGAATTGAGTATATCTCTATCCTAATTCAAGATTCTAAAATCACAAATGTTCTACCCTCAAATGCCACCTTAAGGATCTGAATATCTCTATTTACCGAATCAACTGAAGGCTGCTCTACTCAGATCCCTGGATAACCTCATCTCTCGAATCTCGGATTTCCAGTATGATTATGCTAATATTGGCCAGACATCACCATATAATTGAATTATAGATATAAAGCAAATGCAAACAAATTTTATAAACAAATGAATAACATAAATTACTGATCTTTAATCCATGAACATGTGACAGGGTTCAACAACACCCTAGATATAGATTTAAAACATACTGAATAAGAAAATGTAGATATTTAATCTCAAAAACATCATTCTATTGTCCGAAAAAGAGAAACAATACAAATCACTTCGCCCTTCTTCTTCTAAGCCTGCGGTTAAGCATCGTCTCCGAATTCCGTGCCCTAGTTCGTACGCTTCCCGATACCCCCAAATCCGCGCCTCCATTTGCTTTTAATGCTGAGAAAGCAGAACTCGCACTGACGTCGCGACGTTGCAACGTCGCGACGTTGCCGCTTGTTGACTTGCACAAAGAAGCCACCCAACGCCGCGACGCTAGATCGCCATCGACGCAGACGTCAGGCCGCTGGGACGCCGCGACGCCCGCATCTCTTCATGCACGCCTCCTTCGCTCCAAAAATTGCTTCCAACAACTGCCTTTTTGCTCCAATGCACCTGCATCAACACCAATCACCGACGTATTCAATACAAAAACTATGAAATTAAATATAAAATAAGCTTGAAAATGAAAGACCGACGCGGTATAAGATGAGTGTTTTGTGCACCATCACACCCTCAACTTCTAGTTTCTCGCTTGTCCAGCAAGAACTAACTCTAAACCTAACACACACTCTATGTACTAAAGTCTAAAACGAGGGTAGTGATGCACATGCTGAAAAGTAGAGGATCAACTTGGACCGACTCACACTACTGGCGTTTTGTTTGAAGTTCATAGGATGCACACAGGTGTTCGACTTTCAGAAGAACTAGGTTGAAATAGGTAAAAGTGACTAGTGCCTCAAATTCCATGGTATTCAATAACCTTTCCCAAGGACCCTATGTTCGTCGAATGAATGACCTCTAGTGTATACCTAGGTTCCGACACCCCCAAACTTGAGCTCAACTCACCTATTTGGAAGAAACTAACTAAGAAAGGATAAGAACACACCCTTTTTATTCATACCAAAATATCTAAATATTTCCTAAATGCCTAAAAAATGAAGAAGACCTAGTTCCAAGGAGTTTTAGATGAGTGTTCCTGTAGCGGGGATCCATTGGTGACTCCCCACCAATTGGTTAAGGGCACCAGGCATTAAATTCCCTTCAAACTTCACCCCGAACACTCAACCAAACTCAAAGGCCCTAGGTTGTGGGAATGATCCATCTTCTGTCCCATGTAGCGACAAAGTGAAGTCACGACTCCAGCCGCTGGTTTAGGGCATTAGGCTTGAAAGCCCCTGACTGTGCCCGGACTCCGATTGGATTACCCATCATTCTACTCCGCACGATATATATATTTTATTTATTTATTTATTTATTTATTTTTTATTTATTTTATTTTATTATTTTTTTATTTTTTTTTATTTTTTTTTTGTTGGGGCTCAATGGCAATCCTCTTTTGATTGGGTGTCCCATAACTTAGATGGTTAGAAACTCCCAAGGTTTGTCGAGCTTTAGTAGTGGGTCTCGGCACCTATGCATACCCTGAAGGTCATTAGTGTGTGAGTGTGATAGGGTCATTGAGAATTAGTTTCTTGACTACCCGGAATTGGTTCACTAAGCTTCCCCACCTATTTAACCTAATTACCGAGCATCAAACATCGTATGCATCCATTCTTCCATGCCCATAGCGATCTCGGTCCAGTTAAAATTGATCGAATACAATACGGCACACATACATAAACGACCTACACATGAAACCACTACGTATAGAGATGAACTAACACAAACATAAACAGAAAATTAACACATGACTCCACACAAAACTCAATATACTAAGATGGGCAGTCCTACAAAAATAAACTACGTATAGAAATATAAACTAACTACGACCACGTAAACTAAATACGCATGAATGAAAATAAACGATAAAGACTCAAAAACATAAGACGACTCTACACAAAACCCGAGTGTCACCCACACCCCCCCAAACAAGATATCCGAAGTCCTCACCGCACACATAAGAATAGTGAGGGGCGCAAGAGAACTCCCCCACGGCGGCGGGTGGCGTGGCTACCGGTGGAAGGCAAGAAGCCGAGCAAGTCGAGCCTGAGAGACCGCTGCTGTCACACAGTGGCTTGGCTGGCCAACACAAAGACGCACATCAGCCAAGCGCTCCGCCGCATCCTGTGTGATGAGGACTGGTGCTCCCGGTCTCATCCTGTAATGCTACAAGCGTCAGAGTGAGAGCACCCAGCCCTCGAGATCTGGGTGAGGGATGTGAGGGAGATGCCTCCGCAGGGCGGGAAGTGTGGTGGTGGGTGGTGGAGGGGGATGAGACGTGGACTGGCCAATGTCCTCCTGGGTATCGCCCAGGAGTCCAAAACGAGCCTGATAGTCATGAAGCTCGTCCTCGTCCGAGGGCTCATGGCCAGAATCGTATGCACCCTCATTCACAAACCGCGTGACATCATAATTTGGGGTCGGGTCCTCGTCGGACCGACTTCGCTGCGGGCAATTCTCGCCATTTCCCGCATAGGAGGCGTGACTTACTGTTAGTAGGGTATGGGCGAGGAAATGAAGACCAATGGCACCCCCAACTGAGTCAGACAAACAAACAAACACCTAGAGTGCACCCAATGTGACCTAAATGCGAACTCCTAGACTGCAATGTGATCCTAAATGTGAACACCTAAACCTAAATGGGGACCGAAATACAAACTCCTAGACCTAAATGGGTACCTAAAAACGAACTCCTAAGCCTAAATGGAGGGTTGGGACTAAGGCGAGTGATGCCTAAATGGACAAGAGTGGGGATGTGGGACCTCAAGTGTAAGGTGAGGGGACGGTGATGAGTGCCGGTGGTGTGCAGCGAGGGTGTCGGAGGGCAAAATCTAGGCCTCCTACCGGTGGGGTAGGGAATTCCGGTAAGGATCGGTGTGGAGTATCGACACATGGAAAGCTAGGGTTTAGCAGGAATGGGGTAGGGTAGAACAAAAATTGAAGGTGAAATGGGCCTTAAACAGGGCAACGTCGCGACGTTCGGGGGCAACGTCGCGACGTTACAGAGAGGATAAATGCCAACGTCGCGACGTTGGGAAACGCCGCGACGCCCGCAGATCGGTACCTAAACGACGCCGCGACATCGGGATATCAACGCCGTGACGCTCCGCAGACTACACAATCAACGCCGACGCTGGGAGATCTCACGCGACGCTCCAGAGAGTAAAACCAACGCCGCTGACGCTGGAAATCAACGCCGCGACGCTCCGCAGACACCAAATCAACGCCGGGACGCTGTAAATCACAAGTCGCGACGCCCAGAAGCGGTAAATCGACGCCGCGACGCTACGTAGAAGGGGCTTCAAAAGATTTGCACATTAAGTAGCCCATGTCTAAGGACCCTCCTCTTGTAAATGACTCTTAAACTTGTGTGATGCTCATGATACACGGATCCTCCCAGCACTGTCATGAACCCGAAGTAACAACCAAGAAGAGATACCGGACACTTTACAAAACCAAGAACCCATCACCTAAAACAACATTAAAACATCACTAAGAGGCGAAAAAGAAAAACTTGCTGCCTCCAAGAAGCGCTTATGTTTAATGTCGTTAGCCTGACGGCCTCACCTCAATAAAGTTTCTGAACTGAAAGCTCTTTGAATGCTTACTACATTCTGGCTCGTCATGGCCAAAGGAATGACTCGCTGTCTCGCAAGAAATCCTCGCTCCATAATACGGCCAACCGCTGGCAGGATCGTGGAATGTGCCTTCTAAGATGTGTGACCTCTCTACCCCACCATGAAAAGACTTTGTAATCGTGGAAAGGCCCTGACCATCTAGACTTCAATTTCCCAGAAAGAGCTTTTGAAGAATTGAACAAAAAGAACTTGTTGTCCCGCTGTGAACTCTTTTCTCGTGTCAGGCGACGTACTGTGCTTTTGTCTTTCCTTTGTAAATGCGGGTATTTTCATAAGCTTCGTTTCCCGACCATTCTAGTTCACCGAGCCGTGTAATACGCTTCTCACTTAAGCAGTGTACCGTCCATATTCAACCTGGTTTGAGTCGCTTCAAGAGTTTCGATGTCTAATTCCACTGGAAGATGGCATGCTTTGCCATACACAAGTCTGAAAGGCGACATACCCAAAGGAGTTTTAAAAGTTGTGCGGTACGCCCAGAGTGCATCTTCAATCTTTTTAGACCAATCCTTCCTGGAACTGTTAACGGTCTTCTCTAGAATAGACTTAATTTCTCGATTTCCGACACCTCGCTTCGCCCATTCGACCGCGGTGGTATGCAAGATGCGATGACGCACCCCATACTTTTGCAAAACTCACAATTACCTTATTGCAAAAATGAGTACCATTATCCTGGTGATCGAGGAGTTCCAAATCGAGAGAATATGTTATCGCTAAGAAATCGAAGCCACCACTGCATCGTCAAAAGTGGTCGGAATTGCTTCCAATCTAATTTCGATACATAGCTCCATCACAAAGAGAATGTACAGGTTGTTATAGGACAGGGAAATGGTCTGGCAAATCCATCCCCATGTCAAATAGGATCTACTTCCAAAATGGGGTAATGGGCGTCTGTCCTTTCTAGAAATACCTCCCATTCTTTCGACATTTGTCACATGTGGATAAGGAAATGGTGGAGCATCTTTGAATAAGGTAGGCCAAGAGGAAGCTCGATTGAAGTACCTTGCTGTAGTTCTCCGCTACTAAAATGTCCACCACATGGTAGAAAGTGGCGCGGGTTCAAGATAATCGCTCATTTCATCTTCGCACACATCTCCGTATCACCCGATCAAGATGTTGTCTGTAAAGAATTGGCCCTCCCAATAATAGTGTTTCGTATGCGAAAAACCGTCAAGTTGATAGTTAAATTCTCGGAGGGACTACCTTGGCTACCAACACCACGTAATCGCAAACCATGGAACAAGGCTTCCTCGTCTTCAATAGCCAAGATTCGTCATCCTCGAAAGTCATTCACCTGGAATATCATTGTCACTCCAATGTGAAAGATGATCCGCCACTAGGTCCTCGCCCTTCTTGTCTTTAATCTCAACATCAAATTTTGGCAAAGAAAAGAACCTGCACTGACAATCACCGAGGTTTGGTGTCTTTTTAGTCATCAAGTATTTAACGGCACGATCGCTGTGGACTACCACCTTGTTACCAATCAAATAAGTGCCCGACTCACGAAGCAAAAACACAACCCAATGCTTTTCTCAGTGGCATAATTCAACTGAGCATCATTCAAGGTTCGGCTTGCATAGTAAATCACCTGGAAAATTTTTCTCTGCTTCTTTCTCAACACCGCCTGATCGCGAAAAATCACTAAGGCCACATAAGTTCAAAAGGAAAGGACCAACTGGAGCCACGACAATAGAATGATACTAACTTATTCTTCAACACTGAAATGCATGCAAACATTGTGAATCAAACTCCAAATGGGGATCCTCGACTAGAAGGTTAGACAACGGTTTTGTAATCCGCAAGAAATCCTTGATGAACCGCCTCAGAGAATCCAAATGGCCTAAAAAACTTCGAATTCCTTTTACCGATGAGGGTGGAGGCAACTTTTCACTTAATTTTTGTCGACGTCATCATCCTCTTCTGAACTTGCAACCGAGGATGAATGACTGTATTCATAGGGTACATTTCACTGAGCATTTCAGTTATTCTCACATCTTCACAAGATGTACTTCTCAAGTTTTCCAAACAGTTGTCAAATGAATTACCCAATACTGAAAAATCGTCCATGAAGATCTCAATTGTCTTTTCAACCATGTCAGAGAATATAGCCATCATACATCGTTGAAAAGTGCCCGGCGCATTGCACAACCCAAAGGGCATCCGCCTAAATGCGAATGTTCCATATGACGTTGAATGTCGCTTTCTCCCGATCTTCGTGGAGCTATAGCAATTTGATTGTATCCGGAATATCCATCCAAAAAGCAATAGTATTCATTCCCGGCTAATCGATCCAGCATCTGGTCTAGAAACGGCAATGGGAAATTATCTTTTCGAGTAGCTTTGTTCAGTTTCCGATAATCAATACAAATCCTCCACCCGGTAATTGTTCGAGAGCTGCGTGAAGATGTTATTTTCGGGCTCCGATGACTGTTCTCCTTCTTCGATACTACTTGAACTGGACTTACCCATGCACTATCTGAAATGGGATAAATCACCCCAGTATCTAGCCATTTTAAAACTTCCTTTCGGACTACCTCTTTCATTGTCGGATTCAACCTCCTCTGCGCTTCCACTGAAGGTTTATGTCCATCTTCTAGTAAGATATGATGCACATAGAAGGCTAACTTTTAAATCGAAGCAGAGACTATCCGAGTGCATGTTTGTGATCTCTATGACCTCACAACTTCTCTTCTTCCTCTAGTCTTCAAATAAAGATGCCGAGATGATCATCGCAGAGTAGATGCTACTCAAGGTATGCATACTTCAAATGGCTAGGTAGAGGTTTTGTTCCATCTTAGTGGTTGCTCAACCTGACTGAACTCGGAGTTTTAACCTTCCCTAGAGATTCGAAGTATTTCCTTCTATTGTGTCCGAAAGAGTCCATCCATTTAACGTATTCTTCTGCCTCTTCGCTCAGGTTCTCAGATTCATTCTCCACTAGGCTAGCCTCCAGCCGGGTCAAGCACACTTGGCTAGACACTATAGCCTCTACTATTTCTGCCATGAAGCAAGTATCACTCTCCGCCGGATGTCTCACTGCTTCAAACACGTTGAACTTGACTTCATCTTCCCGCACTCACCTCAGCCCTCTCGACATCAATCATTGTTCTGCCAGCCAGTAAGAAAAGGTCTACCCAAGATTACGGGTATTTTTATCTTCTTCCATATCTACTAACGGTTCAAGTGAAAGATAAACTTGTCAACCTTTACTAGGACATCTTCTATTACCCCCTCTTGGATGCTTCAAAGATCTATCGGCAAGTTGAAGTGTGACTGTAGTCGGGCGGGCCTCACCTAATCCCAAACGTTTGAAAATGGATAAGGGCATAAGATTAATGCTGGCACCCAAATCACACAGTCCCTCAAAGATAAAGATTTCCACAGTGCACTCCGGATAGTGAAACCGCCCGGGTCCTTAAGCTTTAAGTGGCAGCTTTCTAAAGTATGGCGCTACATTCCTCCAAAGGACCATCAACAATCTTCTCTTCGAGATAGTATGTCTTTCATAAACTTCACATACGCATCCGTCAGGCATCTACAAATGGCATATTGATGTGTAACTTTTCAACACCTCCATGAATTTAGTGAATCGCTTTGGTCTGGGGCCTTATGCTTCTTTTAGCGATGTGATATGGAATTGGGGGTTGTCCTTGCTTTAGTAGTGCGTTCTCGAGATCAAGCTCCCGAGGCTAACCTCTCCTCATGATCATTTTACTCGGGCCGTAATGACTCTAGCCTCTTACCTCCTCTACAAATGTGGGCTGAGCCCGTGCTTCCACTCCCTACCACTTCTCGCATGATCGGCTTTTAATACAAGTTCATCTTCATCTCTTCGCGGGTTTATCAATTGTTTCTGGTAAGGAACCCGGTTGTCTTCTCACAATAGATTTACCATCCTACCGATCCGTACTCCAAATTTCTCAACCGTGCAGCTTGATTGTTCAATCGTGGTCGTTGTCGTGATATTCGCTTGTTCATTCATAAAAGCAAATAGTGAAGTCATCATTTGTGCAAGGGCTTGTTCTAAGTCCATCTTCTTCTCAGGAGGTGGTTCACTAACTCGGTTCGATGGCATGTTGTTCTGATTATTCCTCCATCCATACCCTTGATTGTTCCTGACTGCTCGACTCACTATTCCGCCACCTCGCCTTTATGTTGATTCCGATAATTGTTTCCCCATACCGTCCTTGTTATGTTGTGACTGACTGATCGGAACCCTTGACACGCATCGAGCCCTTCATCGGCTTCGTTTCATCGCACTGCGGCCGCCAGGCTGCCCTCCACATAATCTTCACACAACCCCATGGGTCAGGTCTCGTATGGCATTTGTCACCTGCCGTCTAGTCAACTGCTTGGTCAGCTATGCAACATGATTAACCAGATTGTTGAGAACCTCATTATCTGTGCCACCCATGGCTTTTACTGGTGTAGTCTTCTCTCTGGGCCACTGATTTGTATTGGTTACGGCATCTTCCAGAATTTCATAGTCTTGGTCCGTGGTTTTCTTCATTAGTGCTCCTCCAGCCGAGGCATCAATCATCGCTCGAAGGCGCTCCTCAAATTTCATTATAGAAAGTATGGACTTGCATCCATCCGGCTAGTCCGTGATGCGTACTTCCCAATAGTTCGTAAAATCGGCCCCATGCCTCACCAGCTCTCCTCTAACTCGGTCTAAAAGTATTGGATCTCTTGCACAAGTTGTGCAATTTTCATGGAAGAACTTGGTCAGAAATTTCGCACTAAATCGTCTCCACGGCGGCGAACTGTATTAACTGGCACAATGTCGTTTCACACCTAGCGCATGCTGGGAAACAATCGTAACCCGAGAGCTTCTTCTCAAGAACCCCATTGTACTTCGATCGTATCGCAAATCAAGGAAGCTGGTCAAATGCATATTCGCCTCACAGCATCCAATACGATGTTCAGAACATCTCCAATGTTACCGACTTCGCCGTTGTTCGCTCGAACGGTGGTCGCCTCCGATAGCCGCTCGAACGACCGTGAGGCTGGAGTGCAAACTCCTAACAACATGTATGGGTCATCCGCTGTATAAACGGCTCGGGTGCTTAATCCCTTCCGCGGATTGCCATTTCCGGCCCTTTCGGGGCCTGCTTTGTCAATGCCAAGATTTCCGCTTCACGGTTTCACATCGCTAGATTTCCTAACTGCTCGATCTATGCTCCTGTAATCTCGTGCAAAGTCTCTTTTCGCCCGGTCAAACAGATATTGGTCAACCTGGTCTCGTTGTTGCATGTACTTACTGAAATCTAAACTGCAATCACACACGAACCAACAATACCAAATTACCAGCACTTGTAAAAACAAATAAAAACAAAAATTTCAGAGTAATATCTAATTGCTTTATTCTCTATATCAATCTAAACTTAGCACCCAGAACGGCGCCAAAACTTGACAGTCGAAAACGTGGTAAAATATACGCCTATACGTTAGCGCACGAGTCGCCCCAAGTAACATAAAGGTACCAAAAGGTACTGATATCGATCCACCGTGACGTGAGAATTGGATTACAAAGATGTGCTTTCTAGATATTATCCGAATAACCATTGTGAGAAAGAAATCGAATTGTGAATTTCAACTAAACTATCGATCTTAATGAATTAATGTGTATTGAAGACTGTAAGGTGTTTCCGCTACTTAATAATATTTATTAAAGATGCTATTATTCAATATATTTATAATTTGTTGATGGCGAGGATTTTATTTCACGTAGATATCTTCAGGTATATCCGCCATTGTGAATAATTGAGTATATCTCTATCCCAGCTCGCATTCAAACGCTTTAAATGTTCTTACTCAAATGCCACCTTCAGGATCGAACATTCCCTATTTACCGAATCAACCTAAGGTCGTTTACGTATCCCCGGATAACCTCATCTCTCGAATCTCTATTTCCATGATTATGCTAATGTTGGCTGACATCACCATAATTAATGAGAGATATACAGATGCAAAACAAATTTATAAACAAATGAATAACATAAATTACTGATCTTTAATCCATGAACATGTGACAGGGTTCAACAACACCCTAGATATAGATTTAAAACATACTGAATAAGAAAATGTAGATATTTAATCTCCAAAACATCATTCTATTGTCCAAAAATGAGAAACAAATATTAAATCTCACGCCTTTCTTCAAGCCTGCCGCTTACCGCCTCCGGAATTCCGTGTCTCTAGTTCGTGACGCTTCCGATTGCCCTGCAAATCCGCGCCCATTTGCTTTAATGCCGAGAGCGTAACTCGCGACCGACGCTGCTACGGTTGATCAGACGTGAGGTCGACCCAACGCCGCGACGCTGGGACGCCACGACGCAGGACGCCGCGACCTGCATATCTTTCATGCAATGCCTCCTTCTCGCTCCAAAATTGTTTCCAACAACCGCCTTTTGCTCCAATGCACTGCATCCACACCAATCACCGCATCGTATCCACTTCACAAAAACTATTAAAATTAAATATAAAATAAGAAACGTGAAAATGAAAGACCGACGGGTATAGTATGAGTGTTTTGTGCACCCACCGGCCCTCAAAATTACCCGAATCAAGAGCTGGCGGTATTGTACCCTTATCACGACCCGTTCCCATGTCACTTCTTCCATACCGTGATGTTGCCATAGCACCTTTACCAAAGGGACTTGCTTGTTCCGTAACTGTCTTATTTCACGATCTAGAATAGTTTTCAGCTCTTCATCGAACGTGAAATCTTCTTATACTTGTATATCTTGAACTGGTAATATGTGCGATGTGTCATAATGATATCTCCGAAGCATAGACACATGGAATACATCATGTAATTTGGCTAACTCTAGAGGGAGCGCCAAACGATACGTTATTGGTCCAACTCTTTCTAAAATCTCGTAAGGGCCAAGGAATCTTGGACTCAGTTTTCCTTTTCTTCCAAAGCGGAGTATCTTTTTCCACGGAGATACTTTTAAAAACACTTTGTCTCCGACTTCATACTCTATATCCTTTCTCTTCAAATTAGCATAACCTCTACTGAATAATCTGAACTTTTTCTTCTATGTCTTTTACTATATCAGGACCAATAATCTTATGCTCGTCCAACTCTGTCCAACACATAGAGTCTTACATTCTCTTCCATACAAGCTTCATACTGGCCATACCAATATCGGATCGATAATCCTGTTATAGGCGAATTCCATGAGTGGAATATACCTATCCCAACTTTAAAAATCTAACAATGCAACCCAAGCATTTCTTCCAACACCGAATCACTTTTCTTCATACCGGCTCCATTTGTTTATGGATGGAAAGCATAAAATTAAGTCTCTGCATCAAAGCCGATCGTACCTTCCAAAACTCTCAATGCAAACCGTCTAAAATTTAGTCGGACACTATCGACAAGGGAATCCCATGCAATCTGACAATTTCTCCGCGATAAAGTTCCACTAGACGGTCCATGGAGTAGCCGTCGGATCGCAGGAAGGAGCAGACTTGGTCAATCTTCCACAATTACCCAAATCGAATCATGTTTCCTAAAGGTAGGGGAACCGATACGAAATCCATAGTAATGTTATCCCACTGATTTGGGAATTGAAGCGATTCAATAACCTGATGGTACTTAATTTGTTCACTTTACTAGCCGACACGCCACACTTAGACATCGCACTTAGGAAATGTCTCATCCTCGCCACCGCAGCATCGCTTTCATATCCTAACATTCTTATTAATTTAGGGTGCATGGTGAAAACAGTATTGTGGCTTTCATATAACATCTTCTTTCTCAAATCCATAACATCTCATTAATACAATCTACTCTATACAACAAACCTCCACTAATATCTATGGCATAATCAAGCCTTGTCTCCAAGATCGACTAAACGAACCATCTCAGAATCCTGGTATCATTTTTTCCGAGCATTTACTATCATTTTCTTCAAATCCAAAAGAGATATCCCCAATCGAGCCAACAAGGCTCCATCGTAATAAAATCCCCAATCATAATCTTTCAAAGACAAAGCATAAATCATTTCCTACCTCAAGCCAGCATCCGCTTACTATATTTTCTTCTTCCTGGGTGGTAATCAATTATACAATCATAGTTCTAAACAATTTAACCAATCGATATTCTAAGTCCAAATCTTTTGAGTTAGCAAATATTTCAGACTCTTATGATTAGTAAAAAATTCTACATTTTTCTCCATATAAATAGTGTCGCCATATTTTCAAAGCTTAACACTAAGCAACTCGCTTAACTCCAAATCATGAGTGGATAGTTTTGTTCCACGGTTTTTAACTGCTTTGAAGTAGAAGCCATCACTTTCTAGATCCCCAGATCAATATGCATCCCACACCCATCCTCGAAGCATCACTGTACATAGTATAATCCCTACCCGAAGTAGGCTGAGTCAACGATGGTGCCTAAACCAGTATTTTTTTTAACCTTTCAAAAGCCGATCGGGCACTCATCATCCCACCTCAAACTTCACCCTTCTGAGTAATCTGTAAGTGAGGATGCTATAACTGAAAATCCTTGTACAAATCTCCTCCGATATCAACCAACCAACCCAAGAAACTTCTCACCTCCTCGTTACATTTGAGGAGGTTTCCAATTCATGATCGGAAGCCTAATTTCATCAGGTCCACTCTAATACCTTCCAAGCAGATACATGACTAAGAATGACACTTCCTTAAGCCAAAATCACATTTACTTAACTTTTGCAAAACAACTGATTCTCTCTTAGAATTTGCAGTACTATCCTCAAATGGTGTTCATGTTCCTGTGCATCTTTAGAATACACTAGGATGTCATCAATAAATACCACAACAAATTGATCCAAATAGGGGAGGAAAACCCTATTCATCAAGTCCATAAATGCAGCCGAAGCATTGGTTAACCCAAATGGCATTACTAAAAATTCATAATGGTCATAACGAGTTCTTAAAGCTGTTTTTGGGACATCAACCTCTTTTACTCGGAGTTGATAATATCCCGATCACAAGACTATTTTCGAAAAGACACTTGCTCCTTTCAACTGATCAAATAAATCCTCTATTCTTAGCAACGGATACTTATTCTGAATCACTACTTTGTTTATTTGCCTAGTCAATGCACATCCAAGAGTGCCATCTTTCTTCTTAACAAATAAAAACCTACAAGACCCCAAGGTGAGACACTAAGCCCGATGAAACCCTTATCCACGTACGCCTCCTATAGCTACCTTCAACTCTTTCTGCCGCTGAGCCATACGATAGGGTGCCCTCGAAATAGGAGTCGTTCCCTATACAACTTCAATAGAGAGATCCACTTCTCTTTCAGGTGGTATAATTCCTCAGGAAATACATCAGGGAACTCCCTAATCACATAAATATTTTCAAAATTCGCTTGCTCTCTTTTGGAGTCATGAATTAATGCCAAAAAGGCTTCACAACCTTTTCTCAAAAAACGTCGGGGCTTCCATAGCTAAAATAACTTTCGGTATTGATTCAGATCGGATACCCTGTACTGTTACTTATAATAGGTCAAAACATTTAAGCATGACTATTTTCTTATCACAAACAACTATACTGATGTTCGATAACCAATCCATTCCCTCAATATCAAATCAACTCATGAAAAGGCAATGCAATTAGATCAACTCGAGAATTCCTATCATGTACCAAATAGGGGACAATTCTTATACACGCTAAGTTGACTCTAACACTATGCCCCGCAGGACTCAGATCGCGGTGTCATGTTAACAACTATACCGGTGCCAATTTATCACTAATTGCTTCATGCATATATATGAATGCGTAGAGTCTCTGATCAATTAGTAAAGCATACAAGCATTATCAAAGAAAGTGAAAGTACCAGCACAACCCCTTGCAGATGTCCGGATCTTCACAGAGCTCTACAGAATAAGCCCGGTTAGTAATGTGAATAGCGTGAGGACGATTCACCGTCTCTGCGCCACTCTCCTCTCCTTTTGTGAACCACTTCGTCCTCTACCCCTACGCTGAGTCTGTGGAGGAACATTTGACCCTCCTCTACCACTTCCTTGAGGATTTCTAGAACTTCCCGATCCTCGCAGACAATTGGCTATCACATGATCAGTGCTCCCGCACCGGAAACACCCCCCAGTTACCCGTCTACACAAACCATTATGATTTCCATAGCAATGCGGGCACGTAGGTCTCCTCTTGTCCGGTTGAGGTGCCTCGACTGGAACCTTGTTTCATGGTAGATCCTTATCTCCTACCTCTTGTAGCTAAACCTCAGATCGAATCGCCCAGGACTTATAGGTCTTTTCCAAAAGGAACCCCTCTTGAGAATTTTTCTTTCTTTCTTGACTCCTTCATTTCGTACTTAATTTTTATAGCCGCTTGTACTGAATGATAAAATTAGACAACTAGGAAGTAAAGTACAGCCTGAGGTACCTTTGACGGACTCATGTAAGCCCTCCTCAAACTGTCAACATCTGAATTTTTCCGTAAGAACTGATTCCAGCTAAGTATATTTACTAAGATCTACTTGAATCCTTTTCTCACATTCACCACTCATCGCCTCACCAGAGTCAAGAATTGCTTTTGTCTCCTTAATCATTTCAAGCAGATACTTCAGATTAAACTCGTGGACTAAGTAGTCCCATGTAACTAGATCTTGAAGCAAAGTGGGATTTCTCAAACCATCTTCCATTAAATCATAAGTCGCACCTGCAAAGAATGAAACTTCACATGTGGCCTTATCCACTGTGTGGCATCTCACTCATCTAGAGCCCTTCCAGCTTTTTCAAGCCAAAACCTCAAGGCTTTAACGGACTCTTCCATACTTGTACCATGGAATCTCTTCCACTCCATGCTTCTTTACTAAATCACTTGGAGCTCGAGGGGTCAGAGCTCATCTAAGACCCTTGTCATATCCTGAGAGATTTTTACCAATGCTTCAGTTGAAGCATACTCATTTGTCGTTGAATCAAACGGACCATAAACATATTGATCTAAAGGATTGACGCTCTAAGCTGTTTCATCTATAGCTTCCTAAGGTGGATCCATTCTAGACAATACACAAAACAAGGACATCCGCATTAGGCCAAGACATTACTATGTAGGTACATCCATAATCTAAGACTCTTCCAGAAACACCTAAACCTAGGCTCTTATACCAACTTGTCACACCCCCGACCCCCGCCTAGGCGGATTAAGGCCCGCGAGACTATACTGGGACTCTTAACTTGCTTTTTCAAACATTGGTGGGCCCAAGTCTTATAACTTAATCAAAATATCATATACAAAGATACAAAATAAAACTACCACCGTAGTGGTGTTTATAGTGTCAATACATACAGTCCTGAGAACCAATTACATATACATACACAAAAACTGTACATTTACATTTACATAATGAGAGCGCAAAACCTATAGGTGATGGACCCCTACAAGTGTGTTGGCCCAGCGGTATGCGGAAGATCGTGGATGTCCTCCTCTATACCTACATGGATTAAAACCCTTGCTAAGCTTAACGCTTAGTGGGAAACATATGATTTATATGTATACACATGCATTAATACTCTTTTACAATAAGCATATAACAGTAACAGATATACAGTAGCAGATATCATAATTTTCCATGAATTCAGATAACAAACTTATACACATACTTGTACTTATAGCAAACTTATACTTGTTCAAATATCCCGTAGGAGTTACAGAGCTTATACTTGTACGGAGGTACCCGTAGATACTACATAGGTTATACTTGTACAAAGGTACCTGTAGGTACATTTAGAGCAGAACGATGTACATTACTTTACTCTTATTCGTTATTTAGACTCTTATCATATAACTGTTTGACTACCTAAACCAGTAATAATAAAATGAGTAGACACAAGACAAGTACTGGCTGTACAGACGCACGATACAAGATCGAGGTGTCAGAAAGATAAAGCAGATGTCACACCGACAGAGTACACGCACTAATCAGAGAGTATCAAGTATTAAATTGGTCGTTAATGGTCGAGGTCGTCGCATTCAATCGAGTACCAAAGTACTATACGTGGCCTCGTCATGTAACAAAGCAAATGCGGTCATTCAATATCCTGTCTGGCGCTTTACAATTATTTGTGTCTGTGAACTTACTATTTATCATAGAGGCATTCAGTTTGCCAACATCGAACTCGCCGAGGTCGCTGAGGTACTGGCTCAATTTTCCTTACCTACTCAATAATGAATGGACCCTTTCATACACTTATAGGGTCCTCAATTATCTAATAGACAAGTCCTCAGAGTAACGGAAAAACAAAACGAAACAAAACACAAAAATTTCCATGTTATGAACAAGAGATGACTCGCCGCTGCGTAGCCTCGCCACGCCCTCAACGCACCCGAGGCCGCCCAAACCTCCTCTCGCCCACGCCGTCATGCGGGACATGCCACACCCATGGACCCACAAGGCGTGATCCCTATGTCGCAAGGTAGACCTCGACAATTTCCGCATTTTGGCCGATTTCGGGCTCTTTTTTCTAGAAAACCAACCAAAAACAAGTGAAAACTCATATACTCTCCAGAAAAACATCTTCCAAGGGTGTTCTAACAAAACCAAAACCAAACATAGAGATTAATTAGGGTTTTTCCAAACCCAAACTCAAATACTTGTAAGTTAGGTTAACTTCCTAACACCTAAATCGGTATCCATACATCATAAACCAAGAATCCATACCAAAGGGATTCCATACTCATCTTATACAAACTAGGGTCTTACCAACCCAACTTTTAACAAATCTAGGGTTAGGATGAATTCTTAACTAAACCCTAGGAATGGAACCCCTAATATCCATACAAACACTTCCATACAAGTTCCATACAAAAACATAGCCATCCATACAACAATTCCATACTGAAATAGTTTCCATACCTTTCCTCTTCTTCTTTTTCTTTTTCCTCTACTTCTTCTCTTCTCCTCTCTTCTTCTTCATGTTGAAGCCCTCTCCAAAATGAGAGACCAACTTGGTCTTATCCCCTTTTGATTTTTAATTTTCCTTTTATTACACTTTGTTCCTCAAACTCCCTTCTATTTGCACTACAACTTATGCTATTTCTATACTAGTATATCATCTTCTTATATTATGACTTTTGTGTGCCGTTTTAACAAATTACAAATTGACCCTTGCTTATTTTCGGGTTTCTCAGATTTCACGTTTTGCATTTATATTACGGAAAAAAAAAGTCAAATTATTCCTATAAAATTCCCTAAATATGTTGAAAACGACTATGGTATATTTCGGGGTGTTACAGTAACCCTATTCAACTGTTTATAATCAATGCACAGTCGAAGAGTCTTGTCTTTTTTCTTAGCAAACAAAACCGGAGCGCCCCATGGTGAAGTGCTCGATCTAATAAAGCCCTTGTCCAACAATCCCTGCAATTGGACCTTTAGTTCATGCAACTCAACCGATGCCATCCTATAAGGAGTCAGAAATGGGCGACGTACCAGGGTGTAACTCAATATAAAAGTCTACATCCCTGTGCGAAGGTAATCCCGGTAGCTCATCTGGAAAGACATCCTCATACTCGCAAACCACCCGAGGTAGACCCAAATCCTGTCTCCCAGGGTAAGGCTTGCTAGCCAACCCATCAACTATCCACTCCACCTGGAGTCGTGCACGGTCTGGGGCAAAGCATCATGCTTCTCCCCCTAAAAAGTCACACGGATATCGTCCCGTGTGTAGGCAATAATCTTCCTACTATTACACTAATGACGACCGGTAAAGCCGCCAACCAATCCATGCCAAGAATGACATCAAAAATCCGATATGTCCACACTATCACCGAGAGAATCCCCGAGATCTCTAACTCACAATCCTTACATATCTGATCAATCCTCACCCTAGTCCCTAAGGGAGAACTCATACCCGCCATCCAAGGTCTCCACTCTAAGCCCAAAATATTCACACTAGATGCAACAACAAAAGAATGATGCACCGTGAATCAAATAATATCTTT